>JAAAKQ030291068.1:0-27208 GCA_010016005.3 Zanna intricata
CCTCAACAACTACTGAAAGAGCTGCTGCCCTCTTTCAGGAATCATTCCTTAGTCTGACTCTCAACAGGTACCTCTCCCACATGGTTGCACCTTCGGTCCAGCTACTTTGTATCACTGAGCACTCAAGCCCCCCCACCATCGGCAAGGTCTCATGATTCGTAGAGTGAGAAAAAAAAATAGCTACGTAATAAATGTTTATCTAAGCAACGTTCAGTTTATAGTACAGAATAAATTTATTATTCAGCTGTTAGTTTAATTTTTTGTCATTATTTTTCCTCATTTTGATTATTTTGGCATTGTAATGTTTTTATTATTTAATAAAAATATTATTTACGAACAATATAAAATGAATGAAACTGCTCCAACACTTGCCTGGTTGCATCAAGAGAAACCATGACAAAACCTCGATAAGTTACAGCATAATAAAATACTTAATTATGAAATAAGTAAAATATATTATGAAATTCTTAGAAAAATGCTAAAAACTGCAATAATTCGAACCTAATTGATCTTCTGGGACGAGCAATGGCTTAAATCACTTGGATAATCAAGTCGCATTTAAAGAGGTTTGACCCGAAATATTTCTTCAACTCCGAATCAAGATATGAGCGAACATATCGGTTCTCAAGTATTATGGTAAAAACAACGATGAAATGCTGCTAGGGGACGTAGCCCTCTAGTGATATATTAAAAACGTCAGACTTAAAATCACTCCAAGAAATATATAAAACTTATTTTTTTTAAATGAGACGTTGCCATTTTCTACCCGTAATGAGTAATCTGTGCTTTTGACCTATTATTCTGATTTGACTTTTGGTTCTACATTAATTTTGCTATTTGCGTTTTTGTCCTATTTAAAACATTTAGGATCGATAAAGTCAGTGAAGTAAGGGTCAGTAGAAAGTGTAAAAAAAATACTAAGAAATCAAGATAAAACAGAAGGAGGACCATCAATTCCTGGAAAAAAATCGGTAGATTTTATTTGAAACAGACTTCTTATTGTGAAAGCGGAATTAATTTGAAAATAATGATTATCTGTATGCAGTATCTCAAAACGTAACGGTCAGATTTCAAAGAATCAACTCTTTTTATGTTTAAAACGTGTACTAAATGTTTTTTTTTTAATTTAATATCTATTGATCGGATCAGCGGTTTAAAAGATTTTTATTTTCATTAAGTGAATAAGGATTGTTAAGAACACTAGACGGCGATCAATTATAGTCATTTAGTAACACTGAAAAGTAAGAAAATCAAGTCATGACAACACAATAATATTAATAGGATAATTTGAAAAGATAGTATAAACTAATGTACGAAAATGTACTCACGATAGATTCCTAAAATCTCCGTCAATATCATAGGGATATCGATAGTATTCAAACTGATAATATCAAAGAAACGCTTTTTTCTAGCAGACTGAATTTATGACCATGGCTGAACTCGAAGATAAAAATGTAAATCAAACCTTCAACCAAACAATACTGTTTTAAATACGGAATGATTGAGGAATAAAGGGAAATAATTTGGGAACTGATTCTAGAACTTGAAATAAGGAAAAACGTTGATAGAAACATATGTCCGAAAACGTTTTATTGTCGACTTACTGCTAGCGAAAAATCTCACCTGGATTCAATTTCAGTTCCCCCCTACGCTGAAATGAGGTCATACTGAAATTTTTAAGGCGTTATAGAAGGAGTAACCATGATTATTTCTCATTTTTCTGACCTGGGAAATCAACTAAAATAGGTTCCAGAACTGTATCTACAGTATTTTTATGTTATCCAACAAAAAAAAAAGAAAAATTTGATGATGAAAAACTTTTTTTTTAAGGTTTGAAGCACAACAAATTCGTTAAATAACTAATAAACGAGTAAATTTTATTGTAAAAACTTGTAGAAAATTTAATTCTAAAAAAACTGTTTTAACAAATTTAATGAAAAACAGAAAAAAATTAACTTTTATGATAAAATAAAACAGAACAAAACTTAACAGAGAGATATTATGAATTAGTAAAAATTAAAGATAGCTGTTTTTAAATGCAGTAGATTTAGAGGCATTGAAAAATTAAGCAACACTAACTGTATCTTTTAAATTAATTTAATACTAGTCACCATCTCATAAAATTATGGTAATGTTATGTGGTTTAGTGTTTTTGACATAATTTTCATCGCGTTTAATTATTTTTGAAAATCAAGTCATTTAGTGGTTTTTGTACTCTAAACTGCAGCTGCATTTTCCTACTGAATCTGAATATCAAAGACTGAAATTCCGTTTTGAATTTTTTCTTTTGAACAAAGAATACATTTCGAAAAATTAAAATACTTTTAATTTACTATAAAAAAATACATACTATGTTTTATCCTGTGTTAATTTACAATAAATGTTCGAAAATTCCACTGCTGATATTTATGCACTTTTGAACACGTTTCCTTAAATTTTCTGTCACCAATCTAATATCTTCACATTCCTTGATAAGAACAGCAGTATTGATAATGCAAGTGATAAAGTGATCTTCTTTACAGGTCTTAATTTATTGTACTAAAAACAGATACTTTTAATTTTTACAAATTCACTTTTTTTTTAAGTTTAATCTTGTTTTATTTTCAGTCATAAAGGTTGATTTTTTTTATATACAAAAAAAAACTGTAGACTGTATTCATAAATTTTCTCAGAATTAAATTCTCTAAAAAGTTTGATAATAAAATCTACGCATTTATTACTCATTTAACAATGTTACTGTACTTCAAAGAAAAAAAAACCTGTTTTTCATCACTGAATTTTTCTCTTTTACGTTGGGATCATGAAAACTATCTGAGATACAGTTCTGGGACCTATTTTGTTCGATTTTTCAAAATAGAAAAGATAAGAAATCATCCAAGTTATCCCTTATATAACGCCTTAAAAATTGTATTATGGCCTCATTTCACCGAGAGAACTTAAATCCGGGTGAAACCTTTCGCTAGCCCTAACTCGACTACAAAGCGTTTTCAAATATATGTTTGCATGAATGTTTTTCCTTATTTCAAATTCTAAAATTAGTTCCCAAATTATTTCCCTTTCCTTTTAAATCACTCTGTATTCTTCTTATACTTGTCATGTTAATAGAAAATTATCCAATCAATTTTCCTGAAGTTTCGTTGGAAAATATTATAAACATCCGAATAACATCTATTATACAGGATTGCAGTGTAAATACCCAAATTAATTAAGCACTATGATTACTAAAGGTGAAAAAAATATATTCATATTGTTTACACATCATGTAATTAAAAAAAAAATTATTCCATAAACTTTTTTTTATAAGTTATGAGGAACAAACGTATTTCGGAACCATTAGAAGAGATTCTTTTATAAAATATTGTAAACTTCGGAATCAGTGTATTTTATAAAAAAAAAATTAAACTTAAAAACTTAAACTTTATGGATCGAGTTCAAGAGTTTTTTCCTTTTTTAATTCGATTACAACAAAATTTAAACTTGGCTGTAACCAGTATCGCTATAAGCACTGCAAATTAAAAAAAGTTATCATTGATTTTTTAATTTATCTTTTAAGTTATCCCGTACCAATTTTTATAATTGTATTGTGAAATTTTATAAGTTTAAGTTACGATTTTGTTTTTCTTTTGTTTGTGTGTGTGTGTGTATATACATATATATAAATATACAGACAAGGGTAAGAAAAAAGAGAGAAAAATCACGTACTGCAATATTGTAGAGCTAATTTAGTATCTAAATAACTACCCATTTATTTAAAGCATAAAATGAACAGAAATATTATTACTAAGTAAGTTAATTTTGTTATTGTTCGGCTATAGGCTATACAGTGTTATTTAAAAGATAAGATGATGGGAAAACGGAACGTTGTCGATTGTAAACGGGAGGGGAGATATTTAGAAAAGGAAAAATAAAATGATTTCCACATTTCCCTTCCGCGGCCCTAATATCTTGATGCAGTATGAGATAGCTAAACATTTGATAGTTGGCCTTTGGAATTTTGCCAGTTATGCTTCACTCTTTTGCTGCTGACAAACACAAATATATTTGTATATAAATATACATATATAAAAGTTAGTCTGGACAGTTAATATAAATATTGTCTAAACATTACATGTGTTCTGTTATTTATATTTAATTTTACTTCAACCTAATACAAGTACTTGACCTTTTTGTTTATATATTACATAAAATATTTCGTTAGCAATACAATTTACGATGAAAGATTTTGTGGAGAAAAACTTTAATAACTTTAAAAACTTAGAAAATAACAATACATTAATAACAATTGTAATATTCTTTTTAAGTTTTACTTTTATACAATAATCGATCAATCTAAATGAAGGAGTGTTACTGTTTTTTTTTTCTCAAACGGTTCAGAATTCTAATCCCGATCCAGTTTTGTATTTTTCATGAAGCTATATCATGTCATATGATTAATGCTATATCATGTCATATGCATATCATGTCATATGATTAAACTTAAGCCAACACTCTTTATGACAAATTATTCTTCACCAGAAATAAATGATTTGAAATATATTTGAAGCTATCTCGATATATGTAAAACGTATTAATAGAGAATTTAACATAAAAAAAATTAATAAGTTAGAAGTGGTGAGTGAAGGGGTGAATGAATTAGCAAGAAGTTAAAAACGATGTTAAATCAACAAAAGAGCCTACAAATCTCCACTAGTTTTCATAAACTGTACACAAACTCCACAATCTACTACGGCTAAATATCTTGGCCTTCACTGAGATCAATGATTTATCTATATGACACAACATATAAGGAACAAAAGTAGCAGTTAAATACTCCTATTAACAAAACAAAAACTTTTTTTATTGTCGAATTAAAAAATTTTAAATATTAAAAAAAAAAAATCCTTAAACCACTTCCGGATGTACGGTATAAAAACAACTAGAGGTACAGAAAATACCGAAATATTTAAAAAATTTAATTATCAAAAACTTAACCAGAAAATTTTTAATGATTCAAAACCTTCTCCTTCAAATCATAAAACAATCAACATACTTATTAATTTACGAAAAATTATACATATATTACGGTGTTCAAATAAATCTAGGTTCTAACTTTAAAAATGTTGGGAAATTTAAAAATTAGGATTCTAAATTTTTTGTATGTACGAGTAATTAGATAAGGCATATATTTCCACAAAAATTAACGTTCTGTAATATCCTAGACTATTCAGTCAAATTACTAATGATTTCAGACTTTAAAATTTATCATAAACAAAAGGTTTATTACAATCCAAGTAATTTTTCCCTAAAATCATTTTCAAGAAAGTAGAAGTTGTAAAATAATTCAGACTAACCCAGTAGTTCCTCATTTTTACACAAACATCAATTCCTAAAAGCTTACAAATTCAGCATTACAATTAATATACCGGGTGTACAAAAAAATAATATTGGGGTTTTAATTTGTTATAATACCGCATGGATGGGGTGCATAGTACTGACTTAAGACTAAAATCAAAGAACAAAAAGAACAATTTTAGTTTCGTGAATGGTTGTAGATTGATTCCCATTTTATTAGAAGATTTGATTCATATTTGATTAGAATCCCATTGATTTCCGTTTTACAGTGCCTCTAGCAAAGATTGCGACTCCGACTCCTGAACAGAAAACTTTCTGTGTATTGCAGTTTTCTAAAAGTTAATCTGTATTTACAGTTCAACGTGCGTTCCATAGAAAGTTTAATTGTGATCGTCCAGGGGACGATAACACTCATCGATGGCTCTTAAAATTCTAAAGGGACTCTTCAAGATTAAATGTTTTCTGTAAAATATCCCAACACAGTATATTTCACGGGCCGTTCTTTTTCGTTGAAACAAGTATAACAGGAGTTGCTTATTTGGATATGCTGCGAACATGAATCTTTCCTCATTTGCAAAACGTACGAGAAAATTTTATTTGACAACAAGATAATGCGCTTTTGCACTCATTACTGTATAACGATGGGTTGTGATGTTTTACCCTACTACTGGATCGATCGGCATAGACCCGATAATAGTGCTTGTGGGTTCGGGGTCACCCAATCTGACTCCATGTGTTTCTTTCCTTTAGGATATTATAAAGGATCTCACATATGCACCTCCACTACCTGCTGCTCTACCCGATTCACGGTACACTATTGAAGAATCTGGCCCAGCTAGTTCAATCATGTACCTCAAATCGGGTAGAGCAAGATCTACCAGTTAACGTATGGAACGAACTTTACTATCGGTTGGATATGTACAGCATGACGAAAAGTGTTCACATTACACATTTGTAGTGAAAAATTTGAACAGTTGCTTTTTCATTTTATTTGTGAACCATAATTGTAAGCCAAACTTAAGAGATATAAAGGTTTTAAATCCTTGAAATTATATTGTACTCCCCACAATGTTGAATTATTCAAAATAGTTTTGTTATCTGGTTGAATAGAGGACAGTATTATTATGATTTTTTTTTTTAAAGAATAGATTAGTATTGTTTTTAGGAAAGATTGTACATTCATAAATATAAAAAATTCTTGAACAAAAAGACCGACTTTTCGTTTCCGATGCCCTCATTATATCGCATCAGAAAATCAGAGTTATATATATATATATATACAATGAAATACGAATTTTTGTACTCTTAATATCTCAAATCGTAAAAAAAAAAGTAATTTTCACATTCCAACCCAACCATACGACCGAAATTAATACCTTACTTTTCTTCAAAACATCGCTAAAAAAAGTTACGGAATTAAAATAAACAAAAACTATGAACACATATATGTAATTAGCCTAAAAGGATGGTCTAGTGTTATTTCTACGTCGAAAGTCAGCGTTTTAATAACTGATTTCGAAGTGGAAGGTTCTGAGGTTCTAATTCTAGAAAATGTTTGATTCAATCGGCAAATTATTATATCAATCTTTGATGTTTGCAGAATGGAAGGAGAAAAAATTACATACAATTTAAATCAATTTCTAACGAACTGAAATAAAGGGAACATAAAAAGAGCAATAGGGTTACTTATTTTAGAAACCAATGAGACAGATTCAAATAAAGAAGGGTGAGGCCATCTTGGAATATCGAAATATTGCTCCTGTACAAAGAGAGATTTTATTACGTGTTTGTTTTTGTTCTGTGTTTCTTTACATTTATTTTTGTTTAGTGAACTGTGTTTGGTGTTTTTTTTTTATTTAAAGTTTGTTTTTCTGCTTTAACTTAGTACATCTTTAGTTACATTAAGATATACGTAACCTAACGTTGCTAGGTGCCTTTGGGTTGTGAAGTTCCAGAGTCCCCGTGCATCATCGGGTGGGTGGCGATGATGATGCACGGGGACTCTGGAACCTCAGAACCTAAAGGCACCTCCCCGTCGCTGAGTAATGTTTAATTGCCGGTCCGGTCTCGGGGAGGAGGAGAACGGTGAGGGAGGTTTAGTCGGTATGGGGGAGGTAATATATGCCTAAAAACACCTTGGCAGAACCTGTTAGCTTGTTAACTAGCCCTTGACGAATAGCAACCTGGGTCCGAGTTCGACCTAGGTTATGTAAATTTTGTTTACATATTTGTTTACTGACTTGGTTTGTTTACATAATTGTTTTTCTTATTTTTTCACTTCAGTGGTTTTGTTTTGGTCCTTTCCAACCGAATTTAATTATTTTTTATAAAAATTAAATTAAATTAATTTTTTATAAGAAAATTAAATTTTCTCATTACAACCACAGAACCATAATTTTATTAAATAATTTAAAATAACGAGTAGAACTTACACATAAGCAACAAGTTAAAATTCACCACTATGGCTCATTGCATGAGCACGTATGAAAAATACACCCGTACAAAGTCAACATAACCTCAAATTAAGGTTATGCTGCCTGTTGTGACCTTCAATTGAGCATAACTAAAGAACGATCCAAGCAATCTTCATCAAATTTTTATATTGATAGATTTCAACAGCATATCTAAATTTCAGTGAAACTGATCAAGTAGTTTTATAGATTTACGAGCCATTAATCTTATTCATAAGCTTATATATATATATATATATATATATATATATATATGTGTGTGTGTGTGTGAATGGAATTACATTTTAAGTAATGATACTTTTGTACTCTCACACCTTAATACGCAAAAAAACATTCAATTTCAACTCCCAATCCCACTGTGCGACCGAAAGTAATAGTAATAGCGTACTTTATTGCGTAAAGTCGCTAATTTTGTTTTTAACCGACTTCAATAAAGGATGTTAAAAAAATTTAAAGGAGGGAGGTCAATTCAACAATTATTATTTTTTTTTTTTTTTAATGTATGTTACGCAGTATCTACGACGTTAGTAAATCGATTTTCATAATTGTTTTTAATCAAAAGAGTATACTTTCGGAATGGTCCCATATAAATTTTAACCAAATCCGATGATAATCTTAGAAAAGATACCAAAAAGCCGATTTCTTAAGGTATGTTACAGAGTATCTCCGACGTTACTTAATCGATTTTGATAATTTTTTTTAATCGAAAGATTATACTTTCGGAATGGGCCCAAATAAATTTTAACCAAATCCGATGATAACCTTAGGAAAACTACAAAAAAAAAGAAGATTTTTTTAAGGTGTGTTACACGATAACTAACCTCCCGGAGGTTAAAAAAAAGATATGTTACGTAATGTATCTGACATTAGTAAACTGATTTTGATTTTTTTTTTTTTTTAATCAAAAGATTATACTTTCGGAATGGTCCCATATAAATTTTAACCAAATCCGATAATAATCTTAGGAAAAATACCAAGAAAAAGAACGAACGGCTCGACATACATAGTCGTTGACCGCTCGCACGTACAAAAGGAGGAGGTTTTATAGAATAATTTATAAAAAATAACAATAAAATCGACTTGAACAAATAATAGGTCAAAAAAGATACAAATAATTATATTTTTGTTTATTAATTAAAAAATAAGTATTTACAACAAATAATTCTTTTTGCAAAATTAAACAATTACTAATTATTATACAGCCGGGTCAACTGATTACGATCAAATATACATGAAAAATCCCTCACTTTACACTATATTAAAACTAACGACTAGCGTTATCTATCCCTGCAGAGTACTACTAAAAATAAAAAAAACATGAAAAATAATGGATTATTATAATAGAAAACGAATTAAAATTGGACAAAAAGTTGACGTCGGAATATTCTGACAAAGGTCCTAATCATGCACATCGGCCAAATCAGAATACACCATCAAACTCTGGTAAGGCGTTAAATATAATATATATATGTACAACATATATATGTTATGTATATATATATATATATATATTCATAATATTAGTTAGAGTGGACAACAACTCCCGAGTTGTGTCATGCTTTACTGTGGGTGCGGCTCGGGGATGAAGTAAGAAAAAAAAATACGAGCATATAAGATAGAGCATCTGACGATCATACCTCATTTTGAGTTCGCTAAGGCCATATATATACTTGGTGATAATGTATTACCTAAGCATCTATAAAATATATTTATACTCGTAACATATTTTTGTTTGTCACATTTTATTGTTGCATTATATTTTTTAAATCTCATTTTATGTAATAAGACTTATATTACCAATTTTGAATTATTTTAAGTAGGATTTGTATTATATAGAGCATAGATTTTTTTTTAGCTTTTTTTTAGCTGGTACCAGCTATATTTACTTTAGTTTATAAATAAAAATTTAATTATTTGTAACATTTTACTACTATTACATTTTGAAGTCGGTTTTTTAAATATTATTTCAATTATTTATTTCACAATTTTTTTTCTATTTTAATATCATATTTCTGTAAATTTATGAGTGATATAATTTAGCCAACGTTATATATATTAAAAATGTACACAAATTTGGTCCTTACAACATTTTTGTCTAATGAAGGGAAAGTGTTTGTTTATAAGAAAATAAAAACTAATCGATTATTTACAACCTCCTCTCCATGATTCAATGAGAGAAGGATGATATGTATCATCCACATTAGTAGTATGAGGATGATATGTAAATGAGATGTAGTCTTGTGCAAACTCAGGCCGACCATTTCTGAGATGTGTGGTTAACTGAGTCCGAACGATCAAAGTATACTGGTATCTGCTGCCTAGTATTTAAATCCGTACTAAAGCAAGTAATTTCTAATACAATTTTTAAGATAAGAACCTTGTACTTCAAAAATCAACACCTAAAAAATTAATTTTCGAACAAAATCAGATTAAAAAATAATATTTAAAAAAAAAATTGAATCTAAGATTAATTCTTGACGATTAAAAATATAAATAAGATGAGATCATTAATTTAAAAAATACAACAAATAAACAGTAATAATAATAATAATAATGTACTTCAATAACATCAATTTAAGTAAATTCAATATCATTAATTATATAACAAGGTCGAACAAATATGTACATAGTGTAATCTTAACACAAAAGGAAACACGGCACTTAAATACTACTAGTACTAATATAATAATACTATTACTACTAAAACAACTAGTTATAAGAAAAAATATTTACATTTGAAATTGGAATTCCATAAAAGGACATAATTTATAAGCCGTTCTTTTCTCTATTTTTAAGCGATGATTGTAACGCCAATAAATTATTAACTCTTTTTATAATAATAAAAATATTTCATGATGGAAAAAGTTTTTAAAAATATATAATTATTTATTTTTATTGCTTCTTTTCTGTTACTTTATTAAATTTTTGATTTTACTGCCACTATAATATCATCTACTTAAATATTCAATATTATTTAATGCCAAAAAAATCACGTGTTATTATTTAACAGCCTTCATTCCTGATCCTTTGTGATGAGTAAAACTAACAATTACTGATAACAATAATTAATAAATCAATAGATATAGATCTAGAATAGATTAATATATTGATAATAGTAATTAATCCAATCTACATCAGGTTGTCTAAAATATAGTCATATTTTTTAGAGAAAATTCTTTAATTGTGTAGTTTTTTTTCAGTTTATCTTGCATGACATAAAAAAAATTTATTTAAAAAAAAAACGTAAATCTAATTTTTTCATTGTAATGGCTAAGAATAACTTAACTGTCTGAGACAGTCTTGATATTGAAATTTTTTTTACAGTGAAAATTTACGAAAATTAACTGAAAAAATTAAGGTAAAAATAATAAACATTATCAGCCTTAGCTAACTTTTGATAGTAACATCTCTTTCTATGTCTTCATTTCTTCTTCTCTGTTTCTTCTTTGTCTTCATTTTCTTTGCAGATTATTCGCCTTTGCGTTCTGTTTTTTGCAAATGTCTCTTTTATAGGGGTAACCGTTTTTGGAGATCAATTCCTATTTTAAATAATGAAAAAATAAAGTATTTAAAATAAAGTAAACTTTAAAAAATTCAATTCAATTCTGAAGCTGACGCCAGATTAGGTTTGTTATTTACAATTTTTATGCACTGAATTTAAGCATTTTCCAATATTTAAAAATAAATATTTTTTTCCAAAATAAAATTAAAAATATATTACTTTGAGAAGTAACGAGTAAAATAAATTAATATCTAAAAATTTGTTTTAGCAGATCTATCTGAATTAAGTAAATCTGACAAGAAAATTGCAATATACTTCCTTATCATTGATTATTTATTCTTTTATAGTTGAAAAATAATTAAATATGAAAAAAAATTACTCAAAATTTATTTATTCTTTTGGGCGGTGGTAATTTATAATGAAGTTCTATTGTAAAATTATCATCGTGTGTTTAAATAAACCAAAAAATGTTTTAAAAATTTTAAAAATAGGTAAATACTCATCCAGCTTCACAATCACCTGCCAAGATGTTTTTTTATTTTTCTACGTTTTGTATGTTAAGTAGAACAAAATTTTAATAAATTCCATTAAAAAATGTATAACCAATAAAAAGTAACTGAGATTTCGTTTTGGTGGTGGGTTTGAATTATGATAAAATCTTATTGTACTATTATTAAAGATGTATTATTTGAACTTTTAATAATATTTAAAGTTTAAATTAACCAATGAAATTCAAAAAAGTCAATATTTTAGACTTTTATCGGCTCCCTACCCACAATATTGCTACTACTACTACTACTACTATGCCTAGGAAAACTTTTTTTAAATTTCGGATAAAAAATAAGCAATAAATAAAAAGGTGGCTTTTTTCGACAATTTTTTTTCGGTGTAATTTTGAGACAATTTTTCTTTTTAAAGTAACCACGCCATTACTAAGCTTTCCTCTTAAGATACTAACCCAAAATTTTACCAATAAATTGCCCCTAACACAAGAGAGTCTTTTTATAAAATTTCATCAAAATCAGTTTATCCAGTCGAAAGCTATTAAGCTTCAAACACGCTGTCACACGTGCAGACGTGTGATGGAAAGTATACATACGTACGAACATTACCTCCATTTTTTTTTTTTTTGTTTTTTGCAGTACCTGGGTCGAGAAATACAAAGCAAAACCACACCCCGTTTTTAACTAATACCATATTCTCCTTGCACAGCGCATCTCTAGATAATACTAGGATATCTGGATATGATACCAGGAAAGAAAAGGCTTATTTAAAATAATAGTAATAATGTTTGAAATTTTTTTTTTCACTTTTCTGTTGGTGAGGGAACTCCCTTTACTTAGATAATTTTTAATCTTGATTTTACGAAAAACTTAATCTTTTTTTATTAATTTTGTAATAATAAAAATAAATAAATAGTCATTTTGTGGGTCCTCATGCAATTACTGTTTTACTTTTAACAAACTATAAAAGTAGTTTTTCTTTACTTTAAATACTTCCCAGCTGAGAAGTGTGATGAATTATACAACGCATACTTTTTCAACAGAAGTTACATTAATTATGTTATTTTACTCTATCTACCTCTGACTTTCTTATACCTTGAACATAAATAAAACAAAAGATATAAAAGAGGTAACAGTCACGAATTGCTTTCTTTGAACGTATTGATGGTTACTATTCAATTAAAATCAGCTGTGAAAGAATGGAAAAGTCGTTTGAAAAATTAAACTTCTTTGTTTCATTTAACTTGGCCTGCAAATGTGCAACAGCAGTATTCTTGACTCGATAAAAAAGACGATTGAAAACTAGTTCATTCTTCCTATTCATTAATAAGTTTAACACGTTTGCTTATAACTTTACGAGTATCAATGTAGTTTCAGGAGTGAATTGAATTTCATGTCAGATTGCCTGAACGGTTTTTGGGATGAGTGTAACATAAATATATATATGTATATGTAGTTTCAGGAATGACCTGAACTTCATATCAGATTGCCTGAACAGTTTTTGGGTGTAATTGTAACATAAATATATAAATAAATATATATATATATATGTAGTTTCAGGAGTGACCTGAATTTCATGTCAGATTGCCTGAACGATTTTGGGTATGAGTGAACATAAATATATATATATATATATATAAACACGCACACAAGCACGCATGCATTTTTCACGTACATATGAAAAATGGTTTTCTTGCCCTAACGTGTTAAACTGACTTTATAATATTCCTGAAAATAAAATACGATTAATGGGAAAAGTATATAACCAGCTGAAAGATAATCATACAGATAACAAAATTCATTACTAAAACATGGTAACTTTTCTTTTTTTTTTTTACTTAGTACATTTATTTAATGATTTTTATAATGTTTAATAATTAAATGGTTAGAAATATATACACATAGTACGTTTTTTAAATGAAAGTATAAGATATAAAAAAAGAATTACAGCTATTATAAACCTTCAGCACATCAAATATTTATCAGCAATTCGATTTTATATTCTTAAGGAAACTATTTCTGGCATTGAAAAAAAAACGTTTACTGGGCTGTCTGCATGAAAGTACTCTTATAAACTGCAGTGCAGTTATTTTACCATATATTATAATAATTTTCATATACAACGTTTTTACAATTATATAATTATATTATAATGCAATCAAACAAGTACAGTGCTCTTCAAAATGCTTTGTAAAATAGATAAAATAATTAAAATAATCTACATACATAAATATAGGTACAGTCTGATGTAAAAATAACTGTTTATATTTGTCTTATTGATCAAACATTTGCTGCAAATCGTTGGATATAAACTAGTAACAGGTCACACAACACGACCGATACAGTTTTCTACTTAATGGTAAAAATATGGCAGTATTTTACCAGAATACAACATATTATTTTACTTTATTTATTTATTAAATGACTTTCTGTTTGAATATTTTTGAAGTTAATTTGAATAATAATAATATAGATTTATTTAAGAAAAAAGTTTAATTAAAAAATATATATTAAATAAAAATAAAAGAACTTAAAAAACAAATAAAAAATAATTAAAAATCTTGACATTTTTAATTTGTTGCCAAAATTAATCAAACAAAAAGAAAATATAAGTAATTACTAACTCTTAATGTTACACCGATTTTTACAATTAGTGATTTTTAAAAAATGCTTCAAAATTTTTAACTTTACAGTTGGTTTTTTATTTTGTTTTATTCAAAACAGTTTTTTTTTCCTTTTTTATGATTAATCCACCATATAAGCTCGATGTTTGTGCATAGAAATATGAAACAGAGATTTTTTAGCGTATGAAAACTGTCTTGCCTAACCGAGATTCGAATTCGAGATATCCGGATGAAAAGCGAGAAGCTACCATACCGCCTAGGAGATAGGCACTGTATTGCCTGTAATACATAAAGGCTCTGAATAAATCTACCCGAATAAAAAAGACAAACAAGGTTGTAAATACGCTGCTTCTTAATAAAAAAAATAATAATCTAAGGCTCTTTGAAATGAGATATTTAAAAATTAATTTTAAAATAATGCATATTCCCTTATAAATCATAACACTTATATAAATAAAATTAATTAGTTAATTTTCATAAGATTTCTTAAAAATAAATTCAATAACGAGTTAAATAAAAAAGTCCATACTAACTACAATTAATTATGAAATTGTTAATTATACCTACGTACATACATTTCGCACCCCTAATTCAAGACCATCTTAAATCAAACATTTATTTATTAGCAATTATTCTTCAATTTCTTTTCAGTTGAAGAATATCGTATCTCTACAATTATTTCAATTAATTAATAAATGCAGGTGCAAAAGTATGTTTTTGTAGCGTAATTAGAAAATGATCAATGCAGAGCTAAAGGTATAAAAAACCTTCAATCTTTGTTTTCTCAGAATTCAGTTGTTTAGACGTGCAATACTCTTGCATTACGGGTATGATGTATGATATATGTATATATATAAATATATATATATACCCAAAATCTTGAATTACAGTCTGTATGTTTAATTACCGACATAACAATGTCGAAAATTTTGAAGTTTATATGAGGTAACAACTGTGACGATGATATAAGTTACAATCTATTCCTAAAAATAACATAGCCAACCCTAAGAATAACAAATATCTTACTCAAGACTTACTAAGGAAAATGAGTAATGAAATGGTTTTCTGTTGCCTTCTACCCGAGCTTAATCAGATGCATATCAATATGCTACTGAAATGTAGGTGATATTTAGTCTTAAAAGTAATACCTACATTATGTTCACCAAATGGGGCGGATAATTAATGGACATCATTACTCTAAGGGAAAACTGTTGTAAATGGTGCCTGTTAAATCTCAGATGCTTTAAATGGTCACACCAATAAAAAAAAAAATGGGACACATAATTAAGTAAATTTTACAATTAATTTTATTAATAATCGACATTTTTATCAAAAGCTAGTCAGATTTAGGCTCAAAAGATGGTGGAATCGAACGTGATCGTACCCAATGAATGACAATTAATTTTTCTTTTTAAATTATTAATATTATTTTATCCATAATAGTGATTAATTCTGATTTAAATTAAACAAATATTTTTTATTTTACCGATTCTAATTATTTAATACAGATTATGTTTCCTGAATGCATATTTACTCTTAATCGTATTATAATTTATTTTAATAAAGTTTGGTATCAAGTACAAAATAAATTAATGGTACAATTAAAGAAGAAAGCAAAATATTATTTTATTGAAGAATGTGCAGGTTTCAATGGTGTGCATTTAAATGTGTAGAATAGCTATTAAAGATTGTTTGAGAGTAAAAGTAGACAGACCTGTTTTATTATTTTTTTTACTCCCACTATTATTTTTAATCTTAAAAAAAAATTGACGTCTTCATAAATAAAAATGTATAACAACATACAGTATATTAACTGATATGTAAGTGATAATTAGATATGTTACAGATTACACACACACACACACACACACACAAGCACACACTCGCGCGCGTACTCACACACACAGTCTCGCACAGAGTTTAATTCTTAACAATGATTTATTTTTACTTTCTAAAGTAATTTGGTGTATGGTTTTAAGTACACCATAAATCAATCAATTCTAAAGTTATAATTAGCATAATATACTTAATTGCGAATATTCATAATGACTGCAAATTTCTTCTAACTCTGAATAAATTTTACAATGTGTTGGATAAAATATCGTACGGATTTCTTTTAAATCCTAACTTAAATCGATATCTTTAGAAGCCAAGCAAATTATTCTTCCACTTCCGGTACCAAATTTCTTCGATATATTTCAACATTACTATTACTTTAAAAAAAAAAAAAGAATCATAATTAAGTTTTTATATTATAATAATTTAATATTAAATATATTCTACACTCTTAATAAATTAACCCTATTTAAATGTCACCCTAGAAATCAAAATCGCTCATAAAGACAACTAAAAGTTGTTTTCCACAATTAATAATAGAGAAAAAATTAATAAAAAAAAGTTGAAATATTTTTTATTATTTGATGTTTAACAAAGTAAAAGAAGTTTTCAAAGTTTTATCCTTCGGCTTTTATAATGTTCTTGGATGCATTTAACCATTGAAATACGCAATTTTTCCAATAAATTTCTGTGGCAAATTATAAAAAAACACAATTAAATTTTCAATTGACATCCTGAGGCCCCTTCAAATCATTGAATTTGAAAAGGATACCCACATGTTTGACGATCTTCTGTACGATTATATAGAAATAACTAAGTAATGTCGACATGTATATACATATACCCTTATATGTATGCACAGCATGATGTAAAAGTATGGAAAAAGCTTCGTATTTCAAAAGTGAGGGCTACAAAGAGATAGAAATAAGTGCAGATTTTTGTAGTAGCAAAATTACTACTTTGTGGTGTGTTTGAAAGTTTTCTCAGCCATTTTGGATCCACCATATTAAATCAAGCTTTTCTTTTTAATAAAAAGTATGTACTTAATATGGTTATTAACCTTTTGGATAGAAGCCAATGAAGCGCCAAGTTGTTGACGCAGCGAGTTGTCGAAGCAATTGCCGAGGAGATAGCTAACGATCAACTCCCAGACCCAGAAAGGCTCATGACCGCCCTGGTGGGAAAGTGTAGGACTGCCTGACGCCAGCAGGGACACACGAAAAACACATACTGGTGGTCACCCGACATCGCGTTACTATGGAGTTCCGCGTAGGCCAAAAGAAGAATCCTGACGCAGGAAAGAAGAAGTAATGTACAGCCGGAGAGGCTAGAAGAGCTCTCCGATGAGTATATAAACAAGACAGACGAAGGCTGCGGGACGCAATTCGGATGGTCAAGGCCGCGGCACGGCGGGGTTGGTGGATGAACTGGATGCGGATCTCTGAGGGAAGACGTATCAAATATTGACGAATAAATTTGAAAAACGCCTTCCCCGGCTATCTTGCGTGCAAACCATCAGGGCGGTTCAGTCCCTTTTCATTAAGAACAAGGGTGACTGGGAAGAGAGCGAGACAGATCCCAGGTCCAGACGGCGTACCCAGTGCAGTGACAAAGTGCGCTACATCCATGGATAGTTCTTGACATCTTCAACGCCACCATGGAACGGGGGGACATCCCCCCCTGCTGGAAGGAGGCAAGGTTGGTACTCCTCCCCAAGCCGGGGCTCCCGCCTGGGGGGAACAAGTACCGACTGATTTGCCTATTGAGTATAGTAGGTAAACTGTATGAGACCATGGTCGCAGAGAGAGTGAAGACAGAGTTGACAGCAGCGGGGGGACTCTCCTCGAATCAATATGGCTTAACGAAAGGATAATCTACAATTTTTTTTTTTTTTGTTTAACCTCCGGAACCACCAATAGGTTATATCTTCAGAGGATGAGATGAACGAATTGTAGCGTGTGTGAAAAATGCTATGCCTGACCGGGATTCGAACCCAAAATCTGCAATTGATGCGATCAGGCACGTTGTATACTGGGCAAAAGACTGTGCAGTTGGAACAAGGAGGACTCCTAGGATCCCGCTGGTGGTGCTACTAGACGTTATACTACTATTACCTAATAACTACTAAACAAATGCGTTTAACAGTGTGTACCCTGGCATGTCATCATCGAGGTGCTACGAGAAAAAGGGCTCAGTGCTTCTGTGCCGTCCCTTGTCAATAACTATTTCAACGAGAGAAGAATCAGTACGGACACTAAGGAAGACACTGTCGAGTTTAACATGCACGGGGAGGGGTACCACAGGGCTCAGTGCTAGGATCACTGTTGTGGAACGTGGCGTACGACAGCTTCCTTAGGCAAGTAAAATAAGGCAATAAAATCAAATAAGTTTACTCTTTTGTGATTATATTAATATGGGATATGAAAATGCAATTTTAGAGCGTATGAAAAATGCCATGTCTGAACAGGAAACATTAGTATAATAATAATTTTAAAGAATTTTATTTAAAAAAAAAAAAAAAAAAAAACATATATACTATCAAAACTGAATAATACAATATTATATAATTAAGTTATTATATTTATTAATTAAATAACATACAATTTTATCTTTGGATAATACTTTTATTTAAAAAAATAATATCAAAAATTAATTGGAATAATGTGATTTTTTTCTCTACCAAATTATATTATAAAATATGTATAAAAAGAAAACATTATTAATAATAATAAATTAAAAAAAAAAAAATTGATTTATGGTAATTTAAATTAATAAAAATAATGAATATTTTGACATAAATTAATTATTGTGATACGTACCGATAAGAACAAAAAAAAAAAAATAATTTCATATCTTTAAATAAACAAACGACAATCTAATAATAAAAATTTTAAAACAATACATAATCTTTAAAAAAAAAAAAAAAGAATTAAAAATGTCATTCAATAGAGTGGGAAATATATATATAAGCTACACAAAAAATATTATCACTAAAATATTTAACAGAAATATACAAGAAGAATAATATGCAAAATATATATTTCAATCTAATTTTTGAATTGGACTGTAATTGAAATATTGATAAGTTATATATATATATAAAAGAGAAGAATAAAATGATAAATTTTTCGTCTGTGTTAATGACCAGAAGGTCACTCACTAGCTGTATAGACGTAATGACGTTTAATAACATTATACTGTATGTACTCGTATATATATTTGTAATATAGTATAACACTGTCATACTTGTCTAACAGTAATAAATGTAATTTATATTAATAAATAATTTACACACACACACACACACACACATATATATATATATATATATATATAAAACCAATCATAGGTGCAAAGAGATTTAAAAATAAAAAAATATATATACAAATAAATGTCATACAAACGTCATTTACTTTTTATAAATAATGACTATTTTTATCTTTAAATCGTTTACAATTTAAAAATAGATAATATCAATTTTATTTTTTGTACTGGCTTCTCGATTTTATTAAATACATCTACTTTATCTCCGATATTGAAAGGACAATGAATAGTAAATTACAAATAAGGGCGTGCTCTTAAAACGAGGTATAAAGAAGACTGCTCCCTCTAATCTTTAGTGAGTATTGGAAAATGTAATATTTTATTTAATGAGTAGGGAAGTAAAAAAAAAGTGAAACTGAAGTGAGTTACATATAAAGTGAAAATTCGATATGTGAAGAAAAAAATTGTATATTAAAATTTGTGATATTTATAGAGGGTTAAACATTTACTGAGTAAAATATTTATTCATACGAATCACTTTAACTTAAAAGTTATATAGTTTTTATTGCCCAATATTACCGTACTTTCCAGTAAATTGTATGTGTGGCTAGCTTTGGAGTTCTTTTTTTTTCTAGATGAGATTGAAGTAATTGAGATGTAACATGTACTCATTTTTGCTACATAATTTCGATCTCATATTCCCACGGCACAAGCTTCGAGCTTATGTGATGAATTAATCATTAAAAAAAATCCGAAATCATTTTTTGCATTTTCTTTGTTTCATCTTCTACAGAACGAGATCATCTTTGAACCTTATACAATTTTTTCTCCTTCCTCCTTCATTGATTTCGTCGTCATCTGCTTCTACAGCATTTTTACTTCCTTGTACGAAGTAAAGGAGGTATTGTGATCGCAAAAAATTTCAGATTTCAACGGAAATATCCATTTTGACGTCTGTACGTACGTACGTATGTATCTCGCAAAACTTAAAAAGGATTAGCCGTAGAATGTTGAAATTTTGGATTCAGAATTTTTTTAATATCTAGTTATACACCAACCCTTTTGAGTGCAATCGACTAGACAAAAAGTGTCCAAAAAAGCCCAAAATCCAAAAAAAAAATAGAGTTTTTTAGTTTTTTCTTAACTGCAGTAATTAACCTTCATTGAGAACTTTTTAACGATACATCATAAGTGGTACTTACTTTCATTGGTTCCAGAGTTATAGCCAAATAAAATTTTAATTAATGAAATATTTAGATCTTAGAGGGGAAGGCACACCGGTTCAAATCCAACTTCATCTCCTTTTATTTTAACTTTTTTTTTCTTTACATATATTAATTTATGAATAATTATTAATCTCTGACTGTAAAAAAAAAATTTACAATAAATATATATATATATAAATATAAGAAGTTAGTAATGAAATTAAATTTTATATACTTTTCATTTTTTTTAAATGTGTATGTAATTTAATAGGCGCACAAAGAAGTCGTGTGCCCACATCAGATTTTTTATCTCTTAGAGATAAAATATCTCTCCTTATACAATTGTATAAATTTAATGAGAATAAAGATATTGATAAATATCTTGAAATAATTCCTATAATTATAGGAATTATTTCTATTTAGAGATTTTTTGTACACTTATGGAGGCATAATTTCACCAAATATATTACAGAATAGATTTCTTTATTTATTCTATTTTAGAAAACAAAAAGGAACAAGAGAACTCCCTAAAAAACATATAATAATATTTTTTGATGTACATTTAATAACAATAGAAGAAAAAAAGTCCAATAAGATATTTAAAAAAGGCACTTATAAAACTAACAGATACATGGCTTATGTAAATTTATATATTTATTTAACATTAATATACGTTCATATTTTTTATTTTTATTTTTAGTGAAAAATTTACCCTAACATAAAAATTTGGTACACGTCTGTACCAAAAAGAAGACCCGATCTCAAATAGATATATTTCACAATAAAAAAGTGTTACAATTACAAAAAAAAAATTACATATTATTAAAAAATGTTTAAAATTTCACTTACCAAGTTATAAATGTTTTATGTACTTTCCATTTGCACGGATAAAATCAAGGCTATAACTGAGTTCTTCCGCAAAACAATGCAGTTTTCTGTTACAGAACTTACTGTAGCTGTATTGATCCTGGTTTAATTAATATACACACTTATATTAATATTACATTTCGATTAATATATCCCTACAAGAAAGATGATAAGCTATAATGTCTGGGGATCTTGGAGGCTAAGAATGTAATGGCAAGACTTGGGCCAGATCACAAGTCAGATCCAGTGTCGAGGCAACGTTTTATTTAGAAACCGACAAACTCGGTTGTACCAATACGGTAGGTCAACATCTAGCTGAAAAATGAATTCTTGTATTTAGTTGTAGAAAAAGCCGGTCAAGCAGAATCTCAAGATAAGTAATGTCTGTTACTGTGTTTCCTTGAAAAAAGGAAAAATCATACATTTTTGTAATTGAGACTGTACAAAACTTTTGATGGATTTCGTTCCTGCTGTACATTATCTTGCCGATTCACAAGTCCCCGAATGTGAACATTGTGACGTGAAAATTTACCGCTTAAATGAAATGTTGCTTTATCACTAAAAATTAGTCGCGGTAAGAATCCATCGTTTTCCATATCGACTAGCAGCATACCATAAAAATTTATGTTTTTTTTCATACACAAAGAACTTGTGCCAGTTATAATCGGAACGCTCTGAAATGCAAGCATCGTCTTAATAAACACCTAACAGTCAAATGAGGAATAACAAGTTTTAAGCTAGCGCAAAGACTGGAATTTTTCGGGCTTCGTTGAAAAGCCTCTTCTTTTCGTTGTATATTTTCTTCTAAAGGGCGTGGTCTCCCTACAATCTTCCCCGCAAATAAACACCCCGATTCTTCAATTTGTGTATACTAGCGACAAATGTTGTTAGCCAATGGTAGTTCAATCCTATTATCGAAATGCAAGCTGAATAGTTATTACGGACTCTGTCTAGCTATATTGTGAAATACAAAACGTATTTTATTACATAGATGACATGCTGTGTATGACTGAGTTTAGTGTTTGTTTGAGCAGATTGCGCATTTCAACCTAGCGGCTGGTCATACCGCACTTTTTTGCTTGTCCAATATGGGACCTACTGAAGAGGAGGGCACAGTTAGAGTGGATCACGCCAGAAAACATAGTGCGGCATATGATAGAAATACTGAAAAACTGGAAGAACGTTGGAAATCTAGTCACAACGATCCTAAAAACTGAAAGAAATTATTCCTCGAATGGGCCCTTATAAAGAAAGAGAAAATTATAAAATTGGGGGAAAAGATCCGAACCTGTGGGGGCACCTATAGTTGTATGAGTATTCCCCATTTGAGTAGGCAAAGGGGTTTAAAGAAAGACCGAGACCCGGCAGAGGGTGTGAGGCCCAGAAACGTTATAACCGGATCTGGTTCACCTCTCTCTTGAAGTTAGAGGCAAGGCAATCAAGATCCAGACTCCGGCGGGCTGACCTGCCACGCCGGATTTACAGCCAGTATGCGAAGAGGTCTGTTAGGGGTAAAGGACACCCCCTGGGCTGCGCAATAATGGGTCCGACTCAGGGGGCAGGGGA
Source organism: Zanna intricata (assembly GCA_010016005.3). Lineage (NCBI taxonomy): Eukaryota > Metazoa > Arthropoda > Insecta > Hemiptera > Fulgoridae > Zanna > Zanna intricata. Next base: position 23,170 of record JAAAKQ030291068.1, read on the forward strand.
AAAAATAAACCTGGCAGCTGGTATTTGAAACTCTAGGACGCCCACTTTCAAATGGCTCAAATTTCATTCTATGACCATATGGATCAATCCATCATGCGTGATTACACAAGTGTATGGTTTTGAAATCGGATCATCCATTTTTGTACACGCTATATAATACATTTGAAAACAAGAATTCATTCAAAAATCGCTTAAAAAAAAAATTTGTTTAAAATCTAAAAGTAGATGGAAAATTCTGTTGTTCAACCATTCTTATCACTAAACAGTGCGGACTTTGTATTTTTAATGGCCACAAAATTAGTTTACTAAAAATGATAGTTTTAAAAAGTATAAGTAAAAAATTCACATAGTCGAGGATTTAATTTATCACTAATAATCCAGAAGCTTCATATTTGAGAACGTCGGGAAACCAATATTTAAGTTTTTTAAATTTTAAGTTTATTAAAAATCTTTTTCTGAAAATTCTTAATCGAAAGAATATTAACTGTTTTTTCACCTTTTATTTTTCTAAGCTTCATAGCTTTACAGCTATGGTATAAGAAGGAAAGTATGGTAGTCAGTCAAAATATGGTATACAGATTTTTTTATATTTCTCGACCTTTGAGGATTCAGGAACCCCAAAAAAACAATAAAGGGGTTTAACGTTCGTATTATGTACTAACGATCTGTTACTTGAACGTATTTACTTATGATGGCGTATTTGAAGCTTAACAACTTTTGACCGGATAAACCGATTTTGATGAAATTTTGCACAATGACGTGTATATAAAACAATTTTTTTGAAAAAATTTGGGGTTAATATCTTTAAATGGTAGGAGAGGGGTTAATTTTGTCAAAATTCTGCCAATACAACCCCACTTTATATAAAGTTCTGTATATGCAAGCATGCTTGTCTTACCATTTAAAAAAATGCCCCAAATTTCTCTTCTCCATAAAAAATTGAATATCTATCTTTTTATTTACTGTATGTTTTTTAACTGAATATTTTTTTGTCTTCCTAGGTAGTAATAGTACAAGTAATCCCCAAAAGAAATGCTGTGTGGTAATATTGGAATAGGGAGTTAATGTGCTCCCTCTCCCAACTTTGCCATTATTTTGCCCAATATTTCCAGTTTAAAAATATCGATATTTTTAATTTTTAAAATTTTGTTTTGTTTATTTAAATTCTTAATATTAACAAAAATTAAAATAATAAACTTGAGAAATAATATTACAATAAAATTTCATCATAATTCTCCCCAATCTACAAAAAATAAATCTAGGTAACTTTTTGTTGGTTTTATATTTTTCAGTGAGATTTCTATTTAGTTTTTTACATACAGCATAGTAAATAGAAAAATTTTTAAACTTTCTTGGATGGTGACTTTGGAGGTGGGGGAGCAGAAAAATAAATACCGACTTTTTAAATTTTTTGAATTATTTTTTACTTAAACACGTAATGATAATTTTACAGCAATAAAACTTCATAATAAATTATTCTCATCCCAAAAAAATTAAATTATAGGTAAGTTTTTTCATGTACAGTTATCATTCCACTATATAAAACCAAATAACTTGTGCCAAGAAAATATTACTTCTTTGTTATCAGATTTTTTTAAATTCTGTTCATGGACGGAAATAACTCTTTGGCTGATTTAAATTTTTTGCTACTTTTATCTTTCTTGAGATACGTTTTTTTCTATTCAAAATTAGATAGAAAGAGAGAGAAAGAGAGAGAGAGAGAGAGAATGAGAGAGTAGCATGAATTTTGTCGTAGAGGACTATTTGAATTAAAGGTTTTAATAACTTTCATGTTTCTAATCTAAATTTTTGCTTTCTACTGCTTTACTTATAATGATAATAGATTTTTTGTTTTATAATTCAATTTTTTTTTTTTTATTTTAAACTCAGCCCTAAAGAACACTCGTTTTATTGTCAAGTGATGTTTCCTCTCATTGTTATTATTATTATTCAATATTGTTCTCGTTTATTTATTTACTTATTTTTTTACATAAATGTGTATTGCTGTGATAATTAAATCTCACCAAGAGTATTATATAAAGCTATTATACATTTATTTTACTAAAAAATATATACTTTAAATAAATCATTCAAATAATAATTTAATCATATATTATTTGTTATAAACTTGGAATAGTATTTTCATATCTGCCCAACGTGATCCTGGAATAACATGTCCTTCAAAACCTCCAATTAAATCAAAAATATTGCTTAGAAGGACTTATGAGGAATTAAAAAGTAAAAACCATTTTAATTGGAATAAATTTAATAATTGAACAGTAAAATATTTTCCACCTTTAAGATACAGAATATATACTCAAAATTTTCGTAATCTTTTATTAGTTTTTTCATAAAAATATAACCGTTAATTTCACCAACAAAATAGAGAAGTATATGATAGAATGTATTTCATAATGGAAGAAGAGAGATTGTAATAAAATAAAATAAGTAAATTCAAAGGTATGGCGGAAAAATTTATTTAGAAAGAAACAGAAATGAAAAATTTTGAAACAGAGTTTTGTTCAGAAGTTGGATACCATAGCGAAAAAATAATCCTACGGTTGCATGATATGAGTTACCACACAAATTTCATCAGATTAGGTAAAACTGTTCTCAAGAACAGTTTTACAATATAAAATAGCAAGATAAAAAGCTATATATAAAGGCAAACACACATACATAAATACTATAAACGATCAAAGTACAATGTAACCAATATACACGTATACTCGTACATGCAATATCAGTGTATAAATCTGAAATTTTTTTGCTTGTTTGTATGTTACCAAATCTCGGCAAGAACTCCTGTAAATATTTATTTGAATCAATTTCGATGAATCTATTTTTTTTTTCTTTCTTTTATTTACAGAGTGGATTATTTTTATATCGGCTAATGAAAACCGAATGTCAAAAAATTAAGAAATAAAATTTTGAAAAAAATTTCAGTTTATAAAACGTGTAAATTTCTTCATTTAGCCAGGTACTACTACTCGGATATCAATAATTTTCTTTTATTACAAGCTACATTGTTGCATGTACTCTTGTAATCCTATATATATACATAGAAAAATAAAACTAAAACGACGTGTTAGTTCAATTTGGATGGACTACTCTAAAAAGTACATATATGAATAGTTAAACCAGTTAATAAAACTAACTTTTTTTTTTTTTTTTTTTAATTACAATTCTCTAATACATGATTTATTTATTTACTTGAAATAATTTTATTATTATTATTATTTTTTTTTTTTTTTTTGGAGTTATCAAGCACGATGCTAATTTCTATTCATTCTGTTCTGTGCTATTGTTTCATCTTCAACATAATTACTACATCCTACGTACTCCGTTACTCGTTTTGCAATTTTCAATCATTGTTATCCTTAGTGGGTTATACTTTCTATTCAAAAATAACTAAATCTGAAATTTCTTTGAATAATTTGACCATAATATTTGTTCATCTTTATAGAAATTTACTACAAACTTTTATCTTTTCCGACTCATCTTTTTAATAGGTATTTTCTTAATTTTCATCTTAGTTTTTAACATCCTCCATATTTAAAGCCTTTTTTTAAAACCTATAATACCAATCTCAAAAGCAAAACTTTTGGCTTAATCTAGTTTTAATCCACTTTTAATATTTATTAAAAGAATTTTAGCGATAAAATATGTATAGTATTTTAAATCAAAAGTTTAAAATTCATGAATATTCTACGAATTTATTATTTAATAAAATAGAAAAAAATGAATAATTTGTAAGGAAGTTCATTAAATATTATTCCTGAACTTTGACAAGATGAGTTCTCGTAAATAATATTGATAAAATACTATTAGCCTTAGCTACATAGCTGATAAATGACTTTGATAAAACTCTTCTTTTTTTTTTTTTGTTTAGAAAAAAAAATTTAATTGTACGATAAAATTAATTATTGGTTAATAAATATAATTTATAATTTTTTTTTTTTTTTTTTTTTTTTTTTTTACCTCCGGAACCACCGTTAGATTATATCTTCAGAGGATGAGATGAATGAATTGTAGCGTG
>JAAAKQ030291112.1:0-10305 GCA_010016005.3 Zanna intricata
GTTCTTTGGTGGTTGGGTTTCAATTAACCACACTTCTCAGGAGTGGTCGATTTGAGATTGTACAAGACTACACTTCATTCACTTTCATACATATCATCCTCATTCATCCTCTGAAGTAATAATACTTTACGGTAGTTTGGAGGCTAAACAGAAAAAAAAGTAAAGGTAGGTACCGTTTTACCATGTTAATTGCTTTTTTCACTATTTCTTCTGTAAGTCAGTTAAAAAGCAAATAATTTATTTATTACTTCCAACTGAGAAAACAAGCACATAAATTATCCTTCTTCGATAGACTCAACATTCTTTAACGCCTGTGTAATATAATACTTGATAATTGTAGTATTTCTGTTTCCCATACAGCAAAATGTTAAGTATTTTGTATGATAGGAAAATTTTGTTGGACGATTATATTAATTATTTTTTTTGCAACAGACTCAATTTAAACTCTTCCGATGTTTCTTAAGAAAATGCTTAGTTTAATATTATAATTAAATATTCATTACGTTTCTGTCAAATCCCATCTAAAATTACGATATCTATTAGGGGTAACTCAGAAGGTTAGAAAAGTTTTAAAGTACAAAAACGGGCTGACATCATTTTTTTGGCGCCCATGTTAATCAGAATCACATAGAAAATAAGTAAAAAATTGTTATTTATTTTTAATTATTAAAATAAAAAAAATCAACTTATTTGTATTCATAAATTTACAAACGTGCAATATTTCCTTAAAAAAAATAATAGTCATTATTCATAAAAAAAGAAAATAAGGTTTTATTCAACATTATAAAACCAATCCACATAACTATTTTCATGCAACTCAAAACAATACGAGACATTACTTCATGATTCCATTCCAAATTTTTATAATTATTGACCTCTTTAAAAATTTAATTGGTAAAAATGTTTTTTACCAATCTAACTAAAATAAAAGTAAAACATTTTCTTTCACAGAAACAGTATTATTCGTTTAATGATGAAACTACAATGATTAAAAACCCAGAGAAAGAAGCTGATTTTTCTACACCGTCATTCAACATCTGCAAATGCGATCAAATACCATACATGTTTTTAAGTAAATTTAGTTTTGAAATAAAAAAAAATCTGGAAACTATGAATAATCTTTATTACTTACGCATAAAAACTACTCTTCTACATAGCTGTCATCTACTTTTTCATACCGTTACATGTATGTAGCGTTACGATACAAAGCGTTTTCATTCCTTGTTCAAGAAATTCCGCCGCCAATGACTTGAACCATGCAATAACGCCAAACTTAATTCGTCGTCATGTCAAACCTTTGTAATGAAAAGCAATGTTAAATGTGAAAAAAAAATATCGGTGGGAGCTAAATGAGAAATATCTTATATGTAGTATGTGACCGGGCGTTGTCATGCAGTAACAAAATCCCGCAGAACTGAATCCCATGTCAATCGTTGTTTTTTATAGTTCTTAGATTTTTAACGATTCTTAATACGTATTGGCATTTGCGCAGTTATTCCGCGATCGCTAACTTCGACAAGAAAATTCCCTTTTCGTTCCTAAAACAGTTGTCATAAGCTTCTTTACCAAATCTTATTGTTTGAACTACTTCGGTGAAGAGATGACGAATACCGCCATCGCATCTACTACTGTTTTATCTCAACGTTCTATTAAGAAATCCATGTTTCATCACCGGTGCGATCAAATAATTAACCACTTCCATTTTCGTTTAGCTGCCAAAATCATTGCGCTGTAGCAAGACGTTATTCCTTGATCGTGCCGGTTAACACCTTCGGCACGTATCTGGCATACAATTCATGAAACAACAGGAAATACGATTGTGAAACAGTGAAGCGCCAGCTTTCTCTAATTTTTTCATCAACTTTTCAATGAAATCATACGTTACCGCCGACAGTCAGCCGCTACGTTTTCCACCGTAAACGTTTGTTCGCTCTTCTCGAAATGAACGACACCACTGTCTTCCATTAGCGTTTGTCATTTGGCAAATGTCAGTATTCGGCCCGAAAAAGTCATAAATTTACCTGTAAATTTCACTGGAGAATTGTTTTTGGCATCAAAAATCGGATCACTCCTCTTACTTCACACTTGCCAAGATCACGAATTGTAGCATTCATTATAAACAGGAATATAAATAATTAAAACAAAATGATTAAACCGTTGTTGCTAACAGCTGATTATGACCGAAAAAACTCAACTAGACAAGTGCAATTTTTTTACATCGTGATGGAGGCGGCAAATGACTTTACTTTAAAAACAAGCCTCGTAACTTACATTAACGCATTCTGAATTTTTATTTACTTTTTAATCATTTTCGTTATTTATAATCTTTTTACATATTTATTTATTACTCTTTCATATATTCATTATTATTAATTATTAAAAATAAATTGAATTTCTGACCTTGAACCATCAAAATAAATAAAGGCAGTTTTTATAATCAATAAATTACCATTCTACCCAGTGAGACGTGATCTACGTAATGTAAAGATCAGAATAAAGTAATTATAATTTATTTAATTAGTCTCCCTAGTATGTATTGAATAATAAAAAATCAAAATTATGTGGGGACGGATAAACAAGTGTTATTGTATGTAATGTTTAAACAAATGTCTACAAGTATAGAAAATTTTTGTCGAATTAAAACTTAATATTTTTTTCAAATAGTTATTTATATAATAAAAATGTATAAAAAGTGTGTGTTTGTGTGTGTGTGTGTGTGTGTGTGTGTGTGTGTGTGAAAGTTTTGATGTGATTATGCAATATATGTGTGAATGTGTGGTTTATTGTGTTTATTTGTGTGAATGTGGATGTTAAAAGAGGTTTAAGTGAACCCAACTAAAACTGTATTTGGGGTGAAAAAGTATTTTAGTTTCCTTCAGTAACTAGTTGATATCCTAAAAAACTTTGAAATAGACTTAATATTTTTTTTTTCGAGAGAGAGGATATTGATTCTACAAGTATTTTTAACTTAAATTAAAAACAAAGTTTCTTTTACAACGTGAATATCAGTAAAAAAAAAAAGAAAAAATAATAATAGTAATAAACTACTTTCTCCTGATAGAATCTAAAAGCATTTACTTTACTTTAGAGTCATTAAATTTTTGGCCCGTTTAAGTAACGAGATTTTTTTTTAATTTTATTAAATAAATTTAAAACTGCACATTTTACTCACAACTACTGAGTAAGTAGCTAATTAATTACTGAAAGATTGATTCGTATGGTTCTCTTTAAGTTTCAAGATATCTAGTACAGCTTTACTGATTCTGGGCCATTTGGTAGCTGCGCTCCTCGTTCATCTTCCGAAACTAGTAATTTGTATTAAAAAATATTAATATAACACAAAACTTCAACACAAATAGTATTTAGATGAAGTAATAATTTAAATAAAAACAACTGTACCACAATTTTTGGCTCAATACAGTAAATTTATTCTATTGTATTAATAAATTGCACCTAATTTTTTAAAAAGTAACATAAAACCTGTTTTATTTTACATTTAATCATACATTTATTTTTAATTTATTTTTATCATTAGTAAATTACCGTGTAAATTTATTGTTTTACTGTTATATAAATTCTTAGGTCGCGTTTGCTTTAATGGTAAGTCTTATTTAAAATAAATAATGGTAATGTAAATGTTTTTAAGCAGTGAAATGAGTTTTAATTTCTGTTATTGTGTATCTATTCCCAGGATAAATCTACATCAACGAATTGACTGGTTCAATACGCGTAGTAATGGTATCAAGAGATGTTTTCAGGGTATGAGAGATATGACTGCAGTAAAATAGTAGTGGCGGGAGTATTGTTTTTCCTGATTTTTTTTTTTTTGTTTAACCTCCGGAACCACCGTTAAGGTATATCTTCAGAGAATGATATGAATGAATTGTAGCGTTTGTGAAAAATGCCATGCCTGACCGGAATTCTTCTGATTTTCTTACGATTTTCTCTATAATCCCATCTCCAATTTTTTTTTTTTTTGTACCTATAATAATTCAGTTTAATCAAAAATTTTATTTATTATTTATCTTTAAATAATTTAACAAAATAACGCAATCTGAGGAGGGAAATAAAATGTTATACTCCATGCCAATGACACGAAAGTTCAAAAATGCTGCTTACAACAGGAGGTGTGAAGCCTCCTGTTTTCAATAATTTAACACATTCACTTACTATCGATTTTATTACCATAAATATGAGTGTTTATGAAAATTGAAGTTGAAATGATAGATTCAAACAATTCTTTATTTGCTAATTAACAGCTGAATATAATTTCAAATAAAATTATTTCATATGTTAATTATTTATTAGAAATACATCGTAAATGGTTTTACTATGTAAATTTGGTAGTGGATCTATTACTGTACTTTTTATTTAACGTAGACTGTCATTTTTTACAAAAAATTAAAAACATTTTTTAAAATTAAATTGTGAGATAAAAACTGGATATCTACAACGAAATAAACTTTATTCAAATTAAAAATCTGATACGGACACCACAACACTTCCTTTTACGCCTATTAAATTACAAATATATGTTTTTTTCTGCAATACATTTAAACTTATTTCATTTGAAAGTGAGATACGATCCTCCAATTCTTTAATAAAGTGACAGTTACACCATTGTATTGTAGTGGACACTACATTACATCGCATTTTTTTGTGGGGTCCGTGTCACTAGTTTTTATTAATTTGGTTTCACGTCGCTCAAGTAGTTTGTGGTATAAATGAGAAGGTTTCAGATCCGTAACATCAGATCCATGATGGTTTCAGATCCATGCACACATTGGTTCGATTCCGACTTCATACACATATAATTTGTTTTTAACTTTTTTTTTCTAATTTAAATATTTTATTAATTATTATTAACCTCCGTAAAAGTTTTGAATTAAAATGAAAAGTACATAAAATTTTATTTATTAATAACTTCTTATGGTTATTATTGAATTATGATTTATTGCAATTTTTTTTTCAACCAAAGGTTAATAATTATTAATAAATTAAATTTTTAAAAAAAGTTAAAAATATATATATTATTAAAAATAATAATATTCGAATAATCCATCTTGTATGATCCAAATAAGTCGTTAATTAAAATTTTATTTGGCTATAACTCTGGAACCAATCAAAATAAGTAACACTAATAATATGTCGTTGAAAAACTCTTAATGAGGACTTATTACTGCAGCTAAGAGAAAGTCTAAAATCGAAATTTTTTGGATTTTGGGCTTTGCTGGACTCTTTTTCTTTGGTTCAGTCGATTACAATGAAAAGGGGAGGTGCATAACTAGATGTTACAACGGTCTTAAATCCAAAATTTCAACATGCTACGGCTAATCGTTTTTGAGTTATGCGAAATAGGTACGTACGAACAAATGTCACGTCAACACGAAACAAGTCAAAATGGATTCAGGGATGGTCAAAATGGATATTTCCGTTGAAATCTGTAAAACGAAATTTTTCGCCATCACAATACTTTACTTCATTCAAGGAAGTAAAAAGTATACAGTTATTGAAACTCCGTATTATTAGTTAAATGCCACTTCATATATTCGCAAAATTACGACCAACCTATTTTTTATTATCTTTTTTATTACAAAAATCATATCTTGGTAAGTTCGCAAGCCTTTATTCATTACTTAAAATAGCAAATTTTTTTTTGTAGCAAAAATACTATTTTCCTTCAGAAAAAAAATTTTAATTCTCAGTTTTTAGTCAAAATGTGTTTTTTTTTCTTGAATTATTTAAAAAAAGAGCTAAATGAATTTATGATAGATATAGAAATCTAATTACATAACACATCGAAAGAACTTATTTGGTTTTAATGAAATGCTCATGTGGATGTGTTCTTGTACGATTATATAACATTTCAAAAGTTCACCAGGAGTGAATATTATATCAGTATAAAATTAATAACAGCATTAAAAATTATAAAATTTTGATTTATTATAAAATGGATAATGTTTCTGATAAATTTTACCGGCAACAGATGTAGTAGTATTTACGTCAAAGAATAAACACAAGTAAATGTGGCTTCTATATTAATTTTTTTAATATAACTTGAAAAAGAGAAAACTAATTTCAATTACTTAAAGAAGGGAATTTAAATTAGATAGTTTGTTTATTCTACTAAATAGTTTTTCAACTTTTACCACTTGGTCTGTTACGTAATTATATAATTATTGTAGTCTGAAATATTAAAAAAATTAAATTAACCTAAATGGTGTTTTGAAGTAAATAAGTTAAATACCTATAGATATGTTCTGAAAAGTTCTGCATTGTGGACATAAAAGCTTACTAAATTTTCATGTTAAATATTAATTTTTCATAATAATATTTATTTCTTAATAACGATTTTAAAAAAAAATATTTATTAAATATTTTACTTCACATTTTATTAAACCCAGCTCATTTTAAAGTGGTCTTTATTAAGTGGTTTTTCGTTTTTTTTGTTTACTATGATGAAATTTACTTAAACTTTTCGTATTTATACATAAACTGTAATGAATGTTATATTTATTATTTACAATAATTTTTATTATTTTATTATACTAAATTTTATACTTGTACTATATATATGTTATTGAAGTAAATAATTTTTCTTTTTAAATTTTATTTGCTTTAAACTTCAAATGTTATAAAGCGAAACCGCTGTATTTAAAAAATAAATACAGACAAATCATTAAATATACACATATAACATGGAATATACTTTTTTTAAAATTACAATAAATATACATATTTGTTATTTTAATAATTTCATAATAGGAAACTTAATAATTTTATTTATATCTAAATAATGAATTTTTTTTCCATTTTAAAACATAATAATTTATTACATAAACTAAACACTAGAAAATTATAATAACAAAAAAATTTACTACTCAAAAAAATATACTTATTCGTTGCACTGAAAATAATCGAGTGGAATTTCAGTATAGACGGTGTATCAGTGGGTGACTTTCCTCCTTCGATTTTTTTAAAATTATTATAGTTAGTTATGAATTTTTGAAATTTTATATTAAAGAAAATAATATTATTCTCATTCAATCTACTGGCTACCTCCATTGTCATTTTACGTATATTTATTTGTATATGTGCGTATTTCATGTATGAAAATAATGAAAAAACCAAATACATTATTTTTTACTTGTTTTTACCATTATTTTCCTATTGTAATTTCTTAAAAAATGGAAGAAAAGAGCGAACAACTAAATAATATAAATGCAAATTAATTCAAGAAGAAAATGAACTGACCGGAAAAAAATATATAAAAGAGTAGGACGATAATGGAATATGCAAAAAATGAATAACGTTTTTCATTCAGTATACGTCAAAGACTGTGAAAATTTTTGTATATTTATATATATATATATATATATATATATGTTTTTTGAATGTATCTGGGGTGGAATATAATTTAAAAGAAGAAAATATAAAGTAAGGTAATGGAGAAAAAATATGTATATAAATTATAATATTAGAATATCAGTCAGTAGATTGGAGGGAGGATGTGAAAAGTGATTTGTTGTTTAAATGATGCCGTCACTGTCATGTATGTATATATATTATACATATGATATACTCTCCATAGTACATTATGACAGATACGGTGTTTATAACTTTATACAGTGAAACAAGTGAATTATTAAGATTATATATTACAGAGTATCATGAGCACTGTCTGACTATTATATCACCAGTCTCACCTAACCGAGTAAACCTCCGCAATATATTCATTACATGATACATAATACATTTTAATGAATTTTCACCATCTATCTCCTCATATTTATTTTAATATAATAATGTTTCTTTACTTTACTCAAAGTAAATGAATTCAGAATTTAATTAATAAAATGAAAATGAGAATATTGTACATTGGAATTGTCAATTATAATTGATTACGTAAAATGTTATAAGTGCTAAAAATAATAAAGCACTGTTTTTTTTTGGGGGGGGGAGAGATTAAATGATTGGCTATCTAAAGGACTGAGAAAGTACTTTACGCATGTTTTACTGTTTTGTCATAAATAATAGTCTTTTCTTATTTTTTTTAACCTCCGGAACCACAGTTAAGTATTACATCAGAGGATGAAGATGAATGATATGTAGCGTGTGTGAAAATGCCATGCCTGACCGGGACTCGAACCCGGGACCTCCGAGTGAAAGACCGAGACGCTACCACTCGCACCACGGAGGGCGGCAAATAATAAACTTAAAAAACAAAAGGATACTAATGTTTCATTTTTTTTTCTTTTACTGCATTGTGATAAATTAAAAAAAAGGAACAGTATGTAATTGCATGAAGGTATTGTTACTGCGCTCCAGCAAAGGTTTTATGAAATTAAAAATTTGCGTTATTTTTAATGCCAGTTTCAAAATTTATTTTCTTGATTTGTTGAATAAAAATACTTTTTATATCAATGAAATTATGCTTATATTTTATATTAATTCAATATCAAGCAATGGCGATAACAAAGAAAAATTATTTAAATTATTAATCTATCAAATAATAATATTTTAATAATAATAGTAATATTTTTTTAATTTTCAGCTGAAATAGCTTGGAAAAAATTATAATCTGATAATCATAGCAACTTTTATTATACATTTTTTTTTAATATTCATCAAAATAGATACACATTTAAAAAAAAAAAACTAGAACCTCTTTCTTTATTGGAATTTGTTAAAAATAAAAAAATAAAAATGCTGTATACAATTTAGCCAAATACTTCAAAAGTAATATTTTATATAAATTTTAAAACCACAAACAATAAAATAAATTAAAAAAACACTACATACGGCTGGCCTGCTTGATATTAATTTAATATTTGATACCGGTTTCATTTCCCCCTGCCGAAAAAAATAAAAAATACAATCCTACGTACGCATATATACATTCCATTAAAACATTGGCATTGCAATTATTTTTTTTAAGGTTTCTTTTTGGAATGGACAAACTGTAATTAAGTGGAAGTGATATCTGTATTGTTTTCTCTTACATAAAAAAATAAAAAAACAAACATACAAAAATCTGGCCGGCTCAAACATGAATATACACAGTACCTCTATTTATATTTCAACATCTATTGTCAGTGACAGTGTTATATAAATATTTTTGTAGAAAAAAAAAAATGGAAAAACTCACGCTATGTTTTTGGATTCAAAGATACCTACATCTGTATATGTTTTTGTTTTGTTTATTTGCTTTAACGCGTGCGTGTATTTGTAATTTAAGTGTAAAGAGAAATATAGAGTAAGGGGACGACAGGGTGGACCATAAAATTAATTGCCATGTGATGCTTCAATAAAACATTCGTTCATATTCCCAAATGCAGGTATTTTGACGTGGGTATAGCTGTCTGTATACTCGTATGTCCAGCATAGAGTAAACAAACTATATATTTTTCTCTTTCATTCTATTTATTTATTAAAAATTATTAACAACTGTAAAATATTATATAATTTGTTATATTAAAATTACAATGGTAACAACTTAACTTTCATTTTTGTTAATAAAGATAAATATTTAATTCGGAATACAATAAAATTTCTTATTGCAATAGTCGAATTATATTGTTATCTAGGAGTCTGAAGCCTAACAATTTGCTTCAAAACTAAAAATATCGATCATAAAGTTTATTTTATACACCAATTTTTGATATAAACTTATGTAATTTTGTTTTACAAATAAGAATTTTAAATGCTGTAAAAAATTAAACAATACTGTCTTTATGTTGAATACTGTTTTACATAAGTTTTTACAAAGAAATAAATTATTTAATATCTTTTAAATTAATTTACTCTTAAACATTTCTTATTATCCTTCAATAATTTATAAAATTTTTAAATCAATGGTTTCAATATATCAGTAATTTTACAAGTAATAGTCGGTAAAGTAAAAAGATTAAATCAGTATTTTTTTTAATCTAAGCTAAGCAAAAGGAACTAAGGAAGAAGAAGGATGAACTCAGTAGATGATGTGAAGATTGGAAACAAGAGGGTTAGGAGAGAAATGGATAGAAACGGCAAAATGGAGACAGATGAACAGAAACCGATGGAGATTTTACGAGTATTATTTATTTATTGAAAATAAATAAATAATAAAATCTCGCAAGAAGCAATCCCAGCTAAAAGAAAATGTAAGTGTAAAATCACAAACAGTAATTGGTTTAATAACCAATAACAAAAATTTAAAACTAATTGCGCATTTTTATTTATTTATTTATTTTTTTTTTGTCTTTAGTCATTTGACTGGTTTGATGCAGCTCTCCAAGATTCCCTATCCAGTGCCAGTCGTTTCAT
>JAAAKQ030291123.1:0-10305 GCA_010016005.3 Zanna intricata
TTTTTTCTTATTTTTAGATATAGAATCCGTTTCCGAGAGATTGCCGTGCAGTTTTGATACACTCTGTATAAAACAAAGATTCTCACTAAACGAATAATTAGCTACATTAAATTTATAATATTTTTTAAAAATTGAATTTTAAACATTCAAATTTTTTTATTATCTTTCCTGATTTTGATGTTAATATATAAGAAATAAAATATCTTAAGTAGTCTAAATTCCTATAATTTGACTTGAATTTGATTTAATTTGCTTTTAATTTGATTTGATAGAATTTAAATCATTTATTCTTTATTTGCATTTTTTTTTTTTTTTTTTATAGCAAAAATACAAAGTAGATATGTGATTGGAGAATATCATGAGAGAAGAGTAGTTAATATAGTTTCAAGTTAAATTATTTATTAAAGTAGTCTTGAGGTGTCAATAGAAAATATAAAGAAAATTAAAAAGCAAGAGATTTGCTTATAACCATATGATAATGATGGTGTTGATAATGATGATGTTAACCACTAGATTTATTTTCAGCAGAAAATAACAAACAAATCTCGCTCTTACTAATATAGTTTGCTTATTGCCTCTTAACTTCGTCCAGCAAGATAATTTTAATCTTTTTAATATATTTAAATGTCTCATCTTTTTTTTTGTTTACTAATTCATAATTTAAGTAAATTAAATGGCATTGACAAGCGAGATGTACTAACACTGAAATTCATAGCAAACTTTGTATAACTGTTATTAAAAAAATAATAATTAGTATTATTATTTGTGCTAAGATCAATATAGTATTGTTTACGTTTCTTAGTTTCATTCTTTTTTTTTTATATATTAACTTGTTTCTGAATAACTCCATTCACAAAACGTACTTTCAATTTTCTCTTAGTCTTTACATAGCGTTTAGTGAACGCCCCTCCCTTTATTTGACGTCATGCCTTATCTGGCTTTCTACTTATGATTAGTGATTATACTTATCTTTTAATTTTATTTATCAAACGACATCCGTTTGATTTTGTTGATCTGTTCATTTATTATCGTTTTAATTTGAAGATATCTAGATTTTTTTAAAAATATTCATTCTTCTTCCTTTAACACATTTGTGATTTATTTTTACCGATTTTTCCATTTTCATTAAAATATGATCTTTTATTATATGCGTTGGGTAATTATAATATTTATTTCTTTATGTTTAAAAGAGATGTTTTCATTTTATTTATCTATATCCTGTTTTCGATAAATTGAGATTTTTGAAAAGTATATCCGCTTGATTGTTGATCTGTACATTTATGATCTTTTTATTGTTACTTTTTTAATCTAAACATTTCTTGATTTTCTAAAATTTTCATTCTTCTTTTACACATTTGTTGATTAATTTCACTGTTTTCTCCATTTTTAATATAGTATAATCTTCTTTTATTAAATGCGTTGCATAATTAAAATCTTGTTTTTGATTTTTAAAAGATGTCATGTATTCATTATACCTTAATTTTAATTTTCTTCTCGTTTGTTCAATGTATATTGTGTAGCATTTATATTTAATTTTGTATATACCATAAATAAATAACTTTTTCTCCTATATTTCTATTAAAAATATGTTTTAGTGTATTATTTGAATTTATAGTCGTTTTTATATTATATTTACTAAACAGTTGTTTAATTGGGTAAATTTATCCCCACAAATGTTAATTTATTCTATTTAAAGGTTTCTTTATCGTTTTTATTCTCAATTTGATTTATTTTATTTATCTCTTTGAAAAGATAAAATATGAAAATTTGTTTAAGATAAAATTGAATATTAATGCGGAGTGATCCAAATTCATTAGATCGTTTTAAAAAAACACAATATGTCTAAAAAGTTCCCGAACGAGGTTAAATAAAATCACAGATTTAAAGATAAACGGATTTACTCACATAGGCCCCCCCCCACATAGATCCCTCCCTAGTTATACACTCATTACAGTGCTGGTAAAGCCTGTCAGACGCTTTAGAGAAATCACTTTGTGGGATCGTCTTCAACTGCTCAGTGCAAGCCATCTTCATCTTCAACTTGAGTTTCGGGAACAGAAAATAGTCTGGTGGAGCAAAGTCGAGTGAATATGTGGGATGGATAAGATGGTGATTTGATTTGCGGCGTAATAATGTGTTAAATCTGTTACTATGTGCTATGTGTGTGCAGGAGCATTGTCATACAAGAGAGTCCAACTTCCTGGATCCTTGTACTCGGTCCAAATTCGACGAATGCGACGCATCAGGCTTTTCATTACTTCTAAATAGAATCTAGAATTTACGGTTTGAGCAGTTGGGACAGTTACTCGGGAGACAGTTACTTGGGAGAGTACTGTTGGGACAATTGGGTCAGTTGGGTTTGACCAGTTACTCCGCGCACTTTCGCAACGTTTTCCTGCTTCGTTCGTCCTCATCCAACAACTGTCTACCATCTTTAAACCGCTTCTACTACGTGAATGTTGTAGTACGGGATGCGGCTTCATCACCGAATGCTTGCTGTATTATAAAATAGGTTTCAACGAAGATTTTTGAAGTCAAAATAAAATACTTTTGTGTTTCTCTGTTCCATATCGCGAGCTAACACAAGGTCACATAAACACAACGTACGCGGACGAATATACCTTGAGACTGGAATGACTGGAAACATGATGAAATTTTGTACACACACTCGTCAGACATCGTACTATGAAGTTCCTTGGTTGTCCGATAGATGACGCTACTTTTATCGACTACAGAGATATAGTTCGGAAATTTTTTAGAAATACTGTGTAAAATAACTTTTTAATTTTTCATTCATTTATATTTAAGCTTTTACAAGCAAATAATTGTAATATATTTAATGTATTTTTGAAAATTATATCCTTTAAATATCCAATGTTATGTATGCTCTTCACAAGGATGCGCTTTTTCTAAGATGTTTGTCATCCCCTGTCATTATGTTTCTTGGCTGATTTCTTCAACGATTATTATCCTTCAATTGTTTAATGGTCCGAAGATTTTAACGATATACTCAAGCTCCACAAAAAGAAATGTGTTGTTCATTGTTAAGCATTTCTCTAGCTTAATGATACAGTCTGATGGAGACTAATATTTCAAACCGAATGCCCAATAAACCATCATAACTCTATTTATTGGTCTGATGAAAATCTTCACTTAATTATTAAGAAGGAAGTATTTCATTTAATTTATGTATAAATTAAGTTGTAAAGTTGTAATATAACTACAGTTTATTTTTGATGAGATCACAAAAAATAGATTGTTGGACACACGTTTTCGACGGAAGTGTAACAGGTGACATATTTTAAAATTTTATAACATTTTGTTAATATTTAATTATTAAACAATCCTACTACGTTTGACATCGGTAGTCTCTTTATCTGTCGCAAGATAATGCACCTCTTCAGTATACTTCTCAAAATAGAAATTACCCCTATAAATGTTTGTGTGGTTAAGACTTTTGATTTCTGGGTTAAGTGTGATTAAATACCTTGCCAATTCTCGTTTCAAAATTCTTGGCATTTTCTTCAAATCCTAATGAGTTCAACCGACTCAAGCTATCGATGGAAAACTAAGTCATTTTATAAGTTGGGATATGCGTTTTTTGGAAAAATATATAATTTAGTAATAAATGCTGTTACAATTGTATAAAGGCAAAAGAACAATAGTGAGCACTTATATATTAATCATGTAATAAAAGAAAGTTTTATTATAAATTTTTTCTATTTATTATAATTTTTTTTATTAGTAATTATTTAGGAAAACTGAAAGTTAGACTTTTAACCCACCATATTCATAATACCCTATGCATATTGCCTCTACAGTCCATAAAAACATCGACTACGTCTGTAGTCTATACACTAAATCTCTTTGCTGCATATAGATTGTACACATGCATTCATATTGGCCTACTACTGTAGTCCAATATACTTTAAGCGTATAATAATATAAATCTTGTAAAATATGGTTTACGCTTGGATTTAATGGCAATTTATCTCAATAAATGAAAACATATTTATGTACTTCCTACATATATATATATATATATGTGTGTGTGTGTGTGTGTGTGTGTGTGTGTGTGTGTGTGTGTGTGTTAACATGCGCGTGAGATAATAATAGAATGGGAAGGGATGGTTGAATTTGGTATGATGGTTAGTTAATACATACGAGTAGTACATATATAGCCTATGTTTATCACAATAAGTGTAGGAACCCCTGCCATAGATTGGGGGTGGGAGGTGTTGAGCGTTGAATAATGCATGTTACCATGGCGGGGCCAAACACAACCCAGGTATAATCCATGTGCATATGCTGAGGGCTTATCACTTAATACCCGACAATCTTGTTTTTTTACACGGTTCCCACTTGACTCTACACACTAAAGAGGGGAGGGATGGATGTCCCCGTTCCCTTGTACGATATAGAGAGAGGACTATCGTTTTATATGTACGGTGTGCGCGCGTGGTTATATGTGTGTGTATTTGTGTGCGAGTTTTAGGGGATTGGACAGAACGTGGGTACGTTAATCCTCCTAGGGTAGAGAAGTACGTAGCAACTCGTTGTCATGGTGACGAATAACGCTTTTCCATCTTGTCTACAGAAAATCTTCCTCTTACTAAGTAAAGTCTTCTAAAAATGTATCTAAAGTATTTTACTTTGACTTGAGTATTTGTCTTACTCTAAATCATGTGTAAGGAAAAAATTTTTTCACGAGTTTTTCTTTTTATACACGGCTACTAGACAACTTTTCTGCAAAAAGCATAATCGACAATTTCTTAATTAAACAATTTTTTTTTAAATATTCCAGTAGTTTTCATATATCTCAATTTAGAAAATATTAATTAATTTAATACAATTCACTATTTTTTTTTTTTTTTTTTTTTTTTTTTTTGTTATGAAATATAGCAATTAGCTTTCCTTGGTCCTGCCAGTAGTACAATATAATTTCTTTATTTAATGTAATTTAACTGTTTGATCATTGGGAATTAATTAATGACACAATCCCAAGATAGATTGAGCTGCTATCTTGTTGTAAAGTAGTTTTATATATATATATATATATATACGACTGGAAGTTTACTGACCTTAAACTTAAACTTTTAAACAAAGTCAAGTTTGCAAAGATTAAATATATAAGGCTTGAAAGTATATATATTCGTCAGAAGTATACAATAACAGATATTAAATAAAATAAAACAGTAACTGAATGAAAATAAATTATGGCAAGAAATTCTAGTATAAAAATCTCCATTTAAGAATTTCTTTTACATATATAATTTTTATCCTCCCCTCTTTCAGAGTGAAGTAATCTTTTTATTTTCACAACTAGATCGATTTTTATTCTTTTTTTGAAAGCGAAACATAATAATAATAATATCAATCATAAAATATTTATATCAGATTACAAAAAAAATTGTACAAAATAGATCACGCAGGAAAATTAGGTTGTTATTCATAATTATCATATTTCTCTGTTTTAAATATAATTATAAAGAAGCTTTAATTGATAGTTATAATAGTTAGTATTGGTTGAAGGTAGCAATTTTTAAAACAATTGAAATTAAAACAATCTATAATTGATTATAAATATATCGATTGTCTATTTAGCGACTTTTTTTTTTATTAGTGATCTATCACAAAACAAAAATTAGTCCTGAATATAGCATGCTCATTCATTTTTAAAAATACAAAAGTTCTCATCCTAGAATTGCTTGGTAAATGAAGTGTAAAATAATTTTCAATTGCCTTCATTTCACTGCTAAATATACCGTGTGTCCCACAAAGAAGTATACGTTTTTCATTTAGTATCATTTACCCGTTCCCGCACTGATTCTATTGAAATTGTACAGACCTTTTAATAAAGGATCTAAAAATTTTCGGTGATAATTTCAACCTTCTGTAATTAATATAATGCAAAATGGCTGCTTTAAAATAAAAACATCAATTTCAGATAAAAAAAATTTTTTATTCATTACGTAGATGATAGATAATTAACAGATTAACAGATTTTTTTTTTGTTTAACCTCCGGAACCACCGTTAAGTTATATCTTCAGCGAATGAGATGAATGAATTGCAACGTGTGTGAAAAATGCCATTCCTGATCGGGATTCGAACCCGGGACCACCGGATGAAAGGCCGAGACGCTACCACTCAGCCACCGAGGCCGGAAGATTAACAGATGATAATTAGGACTAGAATAATTAAAAATAGTTAGATAATTAGTCATGGTTATGACTAAGTATTGTTTTATTTAATTTAACCAACTGTTTAACAGAACATCATCTGTTTTTAATCATTTTTATCGGCTATTATATAATGAACAAAAAATATGGTTTATCTGAAAAAGATATTTTTTTATGAAAGCCGCATTTTTTTTTTCTATTAATTCTGGAAGGTTGAAATTTTCACAGATCATTTTTCCAATCTTTATTAAAAACGTCTGTACAGTTTCAATAGAATCGGCATGGGAACGGGCGATTGATACTAAATCAAAAGCGTATACCTCTTAGTGGCACAAACAGTATATTTTGCATGTCACGATACCGATTTCATATGATATGTTGCAAATATTATTACTTATTAAAGTACTCTGAATGGTTTCTATTTTATCTCAAGTGCTTCGCATAAGTTGTACCGATAAAGGCGGGGTCATAATATATAGTAACAAAATTAATGTAAATCTTTCTGTTGAGAATTAAAGAGAAGTATGTAAATCCTATCTACGAAGTAGGATATTTATGTTTACTAATTTTATAAATATTCAATACTTCTTCCCAAATTATAGCTAACAACAAAAATTATTATATAAATTATCGTAAGATTTAAAAAAAAAAAATGTTTATCTTCAGAAATTAATTTTAGATTTCTTAAATTTTTTCAGTTTAAAATTCAGTACTCGATCCATTCAAACCGTTCAGGCTTTTATACAGTTTCATTACTTTTTAATATTCTTAATGTCATAAGGCAAAACCACTCATTAAAATATAAAATAGTTATAAAATACTCATTAAGTGAGTATGTAAACCAATGAGTTAAAATACTCCTTAAAGTATTAGGAATTGGAATTAAAAACTTTTATCTATATAAAAGATAAACCGTTTTTATTCAATAAAAACTATAAATAAAATCTGAATAATTTAATTGTATATAATTATTATTATTATTATTATCAAACTATAACGTTCATTGCAATGCAAAACATAAATATACGTGATATGCATTATGAGATGCATTATTTTTATCAGAAAGGTCCACACTAGATATATTCCAAAACATACTTCTTAAAGTAAACTGGTTGCCACAAGAACACCGCACATAGTTAGTAGCCAGTAGGAATAAACAAATATAATTTTGTTATAAGCTCATCTGTTCTCTAATTTATTGATTCTGATAAAGCCGTTGTCTAAGAAATATGAATCGGTCATTCTATGAGATGCGTGGTATCGTTCATTGCTTTTGTAAGAGAAAGGTCTTAAGATTCATAGACTACTGCGGGTGTTAATGGCAATCATCATCATCTTAGTGTTTTGCCTTGCGACAGGTCCCTAACTCCACCGTTGTCTCCCTCCAGTTCTCCCTTAAGCCTATTAGAAGAGGAAGAGCTCTTACTTCCTCTTCTAATCATCACCAAATCCATTAATTTCATTCTTCTTCGTCGCATCCTTTTTCCTTCTATAGACCCTTAAAAATGCAATTGTCAAGATTCTGTTCCCTTTATCCACACCACTTTTCTTTTCTTTTCGGTATTTCCTGCATTAATATTCTTTCTTCTTTAATCCTGTTCATTATTTCCTCATTCTTCACTTTATTTGTTCATCTTTTTTTCTCTAAGCACCTTCATCTCAAAAGCATCAATCCATTTCCTTTTCCTCTTCCTTATTGTCCATGCTTGACTTCCATAAAACAAGAAAATTCATGCACAGCATTTGGCTGACCAGTTCCTTAACTTTAATTTCAGACTTTTAACACACAGTAATTTCATTTTCTTACTGAAGTCCTTCTTTGCCATTCCTATCCTTCCTTTTACTTTTATTGCGATTTTCCTGTACTTTTTCTTCATAGTCCCCAAAATTTCTGATTTTTTCATCATCTTTATTTTTAGTTACATTTCATATTCTTTTCGTTCCATATTCTTTCATTTCTTCCTCCAAAGCTATTCATAATATTTGAAGCTCATGTTTGTCATTAGCTAGAATTTCAATACCATCAACATTTTAATTTTGTTACAAAGGTAAAAGTAATTAAAGTGAACTCTGTTGTAAACACACTCTTGTAACAACATACTTTCCTAAAATAAATCTCAATTTTTGAATCAGTGAAAAAGCAACAAAAAATATATCACTATTTTTTTTTGGGAATGCGTAGGAAGCTTTCTGAAAGAATTGATTTTTTTTTTGTTAATCTGAGATCACAATAAAGTTCAGAAGTTTGTCGTGAAATGAATGCATATTTTTGAGCATGCAACTTCAATTTTGCGACCTTTTACTTCAAAAATATCTTGATTTTAAAATAATTATATAAAAAGTAGTGGAGGAAAGTCAAGTTGTGAGACATAACCTGTCCTTTATTATCTTCTTCTACTTACCTGTATTCATTCCTCATCCATCTGATCTTCAGAAATTTACACCAAAACGAAGTATTGAAACCATACTTACTTATTGAAACCATATTATATTCTGAAAAATTTTATTACACGTTAACTTGAAAAAATTATTTTTATTAACTATTAATAGATGAAACGAATTTACTGTTATGTGCCTTAAATAAAAATGTATTATTACACTTTCAAAACTTTTTTCTTTTATATTTGTAATCGGATATAATGTTTCTTCATCAATTGTGGGGGGTCTTTTGTTTCAAGTGTTAATAAGTTAAGTCAACAAAAAGTTCCGTTAAGCAAAAGAAGTGTGATATTTGGTAGATATTTTATCTCGGAAAAAGTATATAATCTACATAATAGTAAGTAAGAAAAATCAAAAAAGAGGAAATTTAATAAAAGCTAAAAAAAATTGAAACACGGCAAATTGGACATTTTGGTTATTTGATCTGTTGCAATGACCACCGGTCAAATATTCAAGAAACTGACAACACAGTTGTAGGACTTTGCTGTCGCGGATCTAGTCGCGTGATGGGCAAGTAGTACAACTGTGGGTTGTTTCTGATGCAAGGATTACACACACAGTATAATTTAAAGTATTTATAACTTTATTAAGTGTAATATTTTAAGTGTGTATTTTTTCTATTTTTTTTTTTTTAACCTCCGGAACCACAATTAAGTATATCTTCTGAGGGATGAGATGAATGAATTTTAGCGTGTGGTGAAAAATGCCATGCCTGACCGGGATTCGAACCCGGAACCTCCGTATGAAAGGCCGAGACACTACCACATAGCCACGGAGGTCGGCTTTTTCAATTATTTAATTCAATTATTCTCACTAAATCGCGCGCGAATATCGTATTTAATTGGGGCAGGTGAGGCGGTACTAGCGGCAACGGTCGGCACCAACTAATGTAACAAATTATAGAACAAATTACACATAGAACAAATTTCACTTGTTCGGTAAGCAGACTGGTATTATAGCGAGGATTAACGCATTAGTTACAGAATCAATCGGGCAATAGAGTTGGAGACCCATCCAAACCAAGTTATTTTTTTGTACATTTAAATATTAATATTTTCATTTATTTAATTCTACCGCTCACCTGTGACGTCACAACATAGCAGTAATCTAGAGCATATTTTGGGGTTATGGTTTGATTTTGGAAAACTTTTTTTTTCAAATATTGTTATTTTTTTAATTGTTAACAAATCTCCCAAGAAAAATATGACCTTAATTAGGCGAAATCTTGAGATATTGTGGATGACCTTGCTTATTGTCTCACCCATCTTGACTTTTTAAGTTGAAAATTTAATGCATCAATGTTCCATATATAGAAGTAATCTGACCGAGTTTGGTCAAAATCGGTCCAGTAATTTTGGAGACATAAGGTAATTTAGAAGTAAAAACCGAGATCACACACAAGTACATATGAACATTCCATAGCATTTCCATTCGTTTTTTTTTTTTTCAGTTCCTTAGGTGCAAAAATTCAATATCTGATAGAAACTGCATACCCCTAAATTGGACGTATTACAATATTTTCCCTTATAAAACTATAGTTCTGCCATAGCACTACCTAAACGGGAAAGTGATATATAAGTATATATATATATAGTTTTGATACACTCTGTATATATATATATATATATATATACAGAGTGTATCAAAACTGCACGGCAATCTCTCGAAAACGGATTCTATATCTAA
>JAAAKQ030291145.1:0-10304 GCA_010016005.3 Zanna intricata
TTTGCTGATTGTTAATATATTATCAGTGGTGTTAATCGCTAAAGATTAATTAATTCATTATAAAATAATTAAATTTATTTCCTTATTGTTGTATTCAGCATTAAATAATGTTAATGATAAAGTTAAAGCAGAATTTAAACTTGTATGATTAATGTTTTAGAATTGAAATATTAAGAGTTAATACAATAGATAATTATTATTATTATAATAAAAATAATATTTCACTAAATGAGCCAGAACAGTTCTGTATTTGACTACTCAATTATAATTTAATAATAATCAATGGTAATATTAGTTGTAAAATAAAAACATTTAAAGTATTAGTAATAATAATAATAATATAATAACAATAATTATAATTTTATGCATGTATGAACGAGGTTTTAATTAATTGCCTTTTTGTTATTTATTTTTTTTTTTTTTTTCTAGTCTTTAAGATAGTTACTCAGACTGTACACATAAGTAATAAATGCAAGTTACAAACATGAATAGTTTTCTGTTTTTTCCAAATTTAAGCTTATTATTTGTCAAGTCTTTTCTTTAATATAAATTTAAATTCTTTATACAGTTTTTTTTTTCTTTCTTACCAGAGTATTTTTATTTTAATTAATTTTCCAATTATCCTCGCACGGCTAGTAGTTAGCCAGCGCGGTAACAGTTTTTAATTGTGAATTTTTAACATGTATTATTTTTTCTTAAACGCAAACATCGTGTTCGTACGATGATAATGCCGAAGGTTATTTTGCCCCCCCCCCAAAAAAAAATATTAATTTGATTTAATTTCCAAGAATAAGAAGGCAATCTCAAACACTGTGACCTTCCTCGGCCAAAACTGAATCGATTTTAAATAATGTAACATTCGTCTTACGCAGTTTTATTAAACTGTACAGATCTGGTTTCAGCATTATATCCGTAAATGACCGTATAAGCCGATCGATCATATCTGCTTCTGGCGTGTTTGAATTCGGAGCGCGATCAGATACTAATTACGGTTAGAGTTAGAGGGAAGTTTAGGAGTTAATTACTGTTTTACCTCCGCTCATAATTAACAGAATTCATATCGTCATGGTAAAACCATTTTCGGAACTGGTATGAATAATACAAGCGCCACTCCTTCCCTTTAGAAATCCGAGCAGCAAGGTTGCGGCCAGAGCTGTCACTCAACAATATCGGTTTACTGGCATATACATGCCAGTAATAACAAACATTTTTGTATGTACTGGGATTTGTCCGGCTAAATTTTAGGTCTGTTATGGTTACAGTACTCTTTAATACGAGATGTGATAAAAAAAATACGGTGAATTATGTTACAATAAAACAAAATAAAAAAGTTACCTTAAATATGAATTAATCTCCTTCAAAGTACTGTCCTTGGCTAGCAATACACTTATCCCAACGTTGAATCCACGACTGGAAGCATTTCTGGAAGGCTTCTTTTGGAATAGCTTTCAGTTGATCTGTCATAGTCTTTTCAATGTCAGGAATGGTGTCAAAATGTTTCCCTTTTAGCACATTTCTTATTTTCGTGAAGAGCCAGAAGTCGCATGAGGCTAAATCTGGTGAGTAAGACGGATGTGGACAGAAAGGAAGACTTTTAAACTCGCGAATCAAAAGCGGCTTGTGGCACGGTGCGTTTTCATGATGAAGAAGCCGTTGGCCTTACAGTTTTTCCCCTTGGAACGAACCCTGATCGCACTATACCCTCACAATCAAAAAAAAAAAAAAAAAACAATGACCATGACCTTGATGTTCGACTTTGACGGCCCTTTTTAGAGCATTGTGAGTTACTGCTTTTCCATTGAGAACTCTGAATTTTTATCTCAGGGTCATAGCCATACTTTCATTCCCAATAACAATTTTGGCAATGAAGTCCGCATCTGCATGAAGACGATCCTTCAATTCCGTGCAAACTGAAAAACGATTTTCTTTTTGTTCATCAGTCAAAAGTCTCGGAACAAATTTGGCACTCACTCGTCTCATTTGCAAATTATCTGTTAAAATGCTTTGCCCGGACCCGTAGAAGATATTAAGTTCTTCAGCAAGCTCTCGAATAGTCATTCGCCTGTTTGAACGAACAAGTTTGGCCACTTTTTGCACATTTTCATCTGTTTTTTTAGGTCGAAGGACGTCCCGAACGTTCCTCGTCCTTAACAGACTCATTTCCACTTTTAAGTCGCTCATACCCCTTGTGAACAGTTTCAAAGTTACCACATTATCACCATACACTGATTTTAATATTTCGTAAGCTTCTTTGGGGCTTTTTTCAGCTTGAAACAAAACTTAATGTTAATGCGTTGTTCACGAGCCATGTTTCACGACAGACACTGCAAACACGACCTCACTGTAGCGGCTATAGGAGCAGACTGGCAAGTCGGAACGTGTTCAAACTTGTCACTGCCTGTCTCCACACATGAGAGTATGAGACATACTAGTTGAAATAGATGCAGCGTAAGTAACTGCTGCTATAAAAATTCATTCACCGTATTTTTTGATCACACCTCGTAACTCTTAAATAACCTAGCCTCAGTTCCCGATTTTCTAATCCTTCTAATAAATTTTTTTATTATCTATACATTTTTCTATCCATTTGAACCCCAGACTTTGACAATGCGCCACAACAACCAAACGCATTCATGAAAATTTATTTTCTCTTTTAAGACCGATAGAAGAGATCCAAGAATAACGCGCATTCATCTTTATAAATCTTAAGATTATGAACAGTTTCAAAAAGACACTTTTATCAAAATTAACCACTGATGTTTTAATTTTTTTGTGTGACAACATTTTTAGGAGTGCTAAACCCTTTATCGGGACTGGGATGAGCATTATGTTTATGCTTCGTTTAACATTTTCTGAACACTGCTGATGAAGTTCCATAGCTTGGGTGACAAGTTTGTAAGCGGTTTAAACAAAGAAAGGTTCACCTTGTGCCTTTTATCATAAAGTTAAAAACATGAACACGACTCCTCTCGTCTGCTATACGTGTTTACGCCCCCAAATTTTTTCTTGTATGCCCCACTAATTTTCCCTTCCATTATAGTAAATGGAATGATAATAGATATTCTCCCTTTTTCTGTTTAGCTTCCGAAACTACCCTAAGGTATTACTTCAGAGGATAAATGAGGGGGAAGGGGGGAGGAGGACCTGAAATCCGAGCGAAATCTCTCACTAGCCGTAACTAGATAACAAAGCTGTTTTCGGACATATGTTTGTATGAATCTTTTTCCTTATTTCATACTCTAGGATCAGTTCCCAAATTAAATTATTTCCCTTCTGAACCACTCTGTATGTACACTAGTCATCGTAAAGTCATTAATCGGTAATGTGCTATCCTGATTCAGGTGAATATATCAAACTGATTGTGGACGAGACGGACATCCAATGCGAGGACGAGACTTTGACTTTTCCACGGGTGGAGTTATTTGTCTACAACTGCGGTTCCGTAAGTCTACCGTCCCTTATCGGTGAACATATCTTCAAGATTTACAGTACTGTGGATATTCGGATCGGTAAGGACGGAGTACATCCTAGTGGGTCTAATAAGCGAAGAGCCACTTTAGAACTCCCGAACCCTTGTTTTTTGTCAGATAACTAAAATATAGCCCGGTGATTGAAACCGGGCTATATCGAAACTACCGGGCGAAATAATATTTTCTCCTCCTAAAGTAAAAACAGAAATACGCAAGATCTGATACATAGGTAGTTCAGATCTATTAGATGCATTATTTACTAAATGAAGGATTCATTAACCCTTAATTAACATGATACATGGTAGCATCAGACTAGACACATGACTGCTTCAATTGTGGTAAGGAGGGACATAGGAGGCAGCAACGCATTAGTCCTGCAGTGTGTGTTTTATGTGGGTCGGAATACCATAGGACAAAGCATTACAGGCCTAAGAGATGAGGTGCATCCAACTTAATACAAACAGGAGTAGTGTGACTTCCGACCTCTGCTGGAGCTTTGGGGCACAACTATGACTTAATATTGATTGCTGAACGATTGCAGGCGGAAATTGAGAGGACGGGCGGACTAGATGATAGGCAGTATGGGTTCAGTATTGATATATCCACTGTCGATGCTGCCAATAGACTAATGAGTTTGGTCAATGAGGCGGCCCGCGGGATGTAGAGGACGCGTCAGATTCCAGTAGTACTTCTATTGGACTTCATTCTATTGGAATATGGTCAGATAAACGTAATTTTTCATTCACTGAGGGAGAAAGGAGTACCCTGTTTACGGAGAATTATACAACGATATCTGGAAGAACGCTTCATGCACTAATTTATAGACGATGATATCATCTCTTTTCGGGTTACGGTTGGGGTTGCCCAGGGCTATGTACTGGCGCCATTCTTTGGAATATATTTTTTGACCGATTATTAACAATGGACTTTCCGGAGGGTGTAGGTCTTCTTGCACTTGCGGACAACCTAGGATTGGTAGTGAGGGTCAGGGCATCACAACAATACATGATGGCGTTATTACACAACAGAAGTCTATGCCAGATACTTGGGTATCTGGCTAGAAAAAAGACGTTCGTTCACGACTCAGTTAAGAGAGACATGCAGCACGGCCAAAAAATATTATAAATAATCTCAGAGGACTGCTGGCCACACAGTACAGGGACCGAGGACATCAAAGCGCAGCCTGTACGCGCATGTCGTCAATTCAGTCTTAATGTAAGGTAGAGCAAGTCTGGCACCGCGGGTTGGATGTGACGCGAAATTTGACGCTCAAGGAAAGACTGCAAAGAAGAATAGTCTTAAAGTCACAGTGGCTGTAGGTGTCTCCATAGAAGCGACATTGGACAGCTCCGGTACAGCAGTTGGCAAAAATGAGCGTTTTCATCCACAGAGAAAAGGAAAAGAAAGAAGCTACTCAAGAAATGTTAAGTGAGTGGTAAACGAGATGGGAGCGTACCGGTATTGGTCGCTGGACGTTCAGCTTAATTCAAGATCTTCGACCGTATTGCGGGAGGGAGTTCGAGGAGCTAAACTTTTGGTTTGTCGGATTCCTGACCGGTCACGGATTATTTAGATTATATTTACGGTACACATAGAGCAATTGATAACATCTGTGTATATTGGGAGAACAAAGGCACACCAGTTCATACTGTGTCTGAGTGCTCGAGATGGGTAGCCAAGCGCAGAACAGTTACCTTTTGGTAGGACAGCTTGATGTTGATAATATCATTAGTGAAATGCTGTGTTCAGAACGAGATTATAACACGATCTTAGCTTATGTTATGATATCGTTATGAATAAGGTGAGGAGGCCAGAAGGCTGAACACGTTCCGTACAAGATCCTGACTATCATGAAGAATTCGTGAAGACTTGTAATGATCCGGATAATGAAGAATGGCGTCGTGGGACCGACAGATTCGGGGATGAGGTCAGCCTGACAGCGGAACCGTCGTCCTGTCTGCACAACCGCGGATGGACGGCAGTAATGGCGCTCCTTGAACACCAGACTCCCTGAAGATGAAGAGAGGCACCATGAGTACCGATACTCTTTTATATTTAGTACATTTACTAATCTATTCTTTTGCTTCAGGTTTCCTGGATCATGACGAACACAAAAACCTGTGAGACCCGTTCGGGTGTACATGCATGCCCTCCTTATGTGAATCCGGCTGCCGGACGTGATAAACGGAGTGAGAGATTTTTTGGTGGGTTCAATCCCCACTCACCGGCCAGCGGTGTAAAACATCATCCGCATCAGTTTTACCCACCGGTTCCCAGCAGTGGTACGGTGATTTGCTGGCTTGTTTAAGTGGGAACGTTTTCCTTCACTTTGTCCGAAAAGAAAATGATACAACAATAATGATTATAGACCTGTCACAAGTTACTTCCGAAAATCGTCCAGCCATTCTCAAGAATAACAAGCGTCTCATATCTGGCTTACGAGTGAAACGGTTACCTTTTGTCTTTTGTTTGTAACCGATTCGAATACATTTTTGCACATCAAATTGCCGATCTGATTAAAATGGATGGGACATACAGCCCTATTTGGTTAAAAGATTTAAAAAAAACCACACACCACACAACCTGGTTACATTGAAAAACATTTCTCTCAGAGAAAACGAATTTGGCCGGTGTTTCAGGTGTTTTACAAGCACCGCAGCGACAATAAAAGGCAGGGACATGTAGTTAAAAGAAACAAATTTACGATTATATTTGAATTAAAAGTTTTAATATTTATTTTTTAAAAATACGCCTCCGAAAGATGTTGCAAATAGGTTACTATTATGTAAGTTGTAGGTTAGATAAAAATATACTAAACCGGTATCTGTAATATATTAGTGAGATTTCAATTAAAAACAGTTTTACAGAATAATTAAAATCTCGGGCAGAATCGCACTAGAATAATTTAAGAAATAATAAACATATCAATAGATATAAAACTTGTTTTCTGAAACAAAAATTAATTATATTTATATATTTTATGTTGGACTTAATAAAAATAAATTAATTTAAAAAAAAAAGAGGATTTTAAACAACTACTTTTTTCAATATTTATTAAAATAGAATTTTTCTCTATATCTATTTATTTTACTTATAAGTTAGCAGAGCATCAGTTTTTCAATTTATTTTACGTTCTATTTTGACTATCCCATCTAAACAACTACTGCACTTCCCCAATAAATCGTTAGTACCGCAACATCAGCCAAGCACCAACGAATCGGGGTAAACATTCCGTATCGATTGCTAGTCATCATTTGAGAGTTGGACGTTATGAATTTGTAAACCGTACTTATATATAAAAGAAATGCAACAAAATGAAACGAAGTCAGGGAATCCTAAATGCACATAATGAACCAAAATACAAATTAGCTGAAATCTAACCGATCCTTTTTTTCAAAAAACATTATCTGTATTTTTAATTAATATGTTCATTAACAATGCTAACAGTTAAATCATTTCAGTTCAATTTTGAAAGCGAAATAGAATATAATCTTTCAAATGCTAGTTGATATTATTTAATTTCTAAGTTAAACTGATCTTGAAATATTTTTTTTCTATCAATATATTTTATTGAGTTTTATTTTAATCCTTCTTCACACAAACAAGGAGTTCCGAAAAATATTACACCGTACCTCTAAATAAGTTAAATCCAGTTATACCTATATCATATAATTTGAATCTACCGAACCATAAATCCGTCCCTCGGCTCCGTTTAACTTCGCTGAAAAATTAGATTCTGTCAAAAACCGGTAAGAGGGCTCAAAAGATATACACTTGTGTAGAAAGGGACAAGGTTCTGAGTTAAAATCAAGATATGGTATTTCAATAATAATCCCAGGAAAGAAATTATCCATGCTGGTATCATGACCCCCTGTGATCTCAGGTTGTACGAAAGTTCAAATAAGTATGTTTGTACGAATATCCCTCGGATTACTACCTTCTTAATGCTCACAACACAATACCGTTAACTCAAGCACCTCTGAATAGCGAATTCGGTAAACATGACGACAGAACATGATCCGATTTATCTACAATAAGCAGACATTACCGTCACTCGACGCACATTATCCGAAATATTGCAGTAAAAGATTTTAAGCCGTATCACAATAATCACAAAGATAAAACGCGGAAAAAATATCAGGATGTAGTCACTTGAAGAGCACAACAATACAGGAAAATTAGCTTTGGATTAACAATGTTCTGTAGATATGTTAAGTGCCATAACGATAATAAATGCGGGGAATCTGACGTGTACAAGCTAACCGTCATTCCCGAAAACGCAACCATTCCTAATCAGCATCTCGTGCCCGCATAATTAAGTGTTTTCACTTTCCTTTTTTACTACGCTACATACACTTCCGCACCGGCTGAGCTCAACGAAATTTAAATAATATTCAGCCCTACAGTAACACCTTCACTGTGCAGAGACCGGCAGTATAACATCATTAATCTACGAAAGAGCAGAACTTTTTTTAACTTCACTTGCTTCAAATTAAGAAATTTCTATTGTTTCAGTGTAAGAAAGATTGGGTTATGTAGTATAAAGTAAAGATGACACAATAATTCGTATTTGTTATTTAGGGTACTGTTATTCGATTATCAACTTCAATTAATCGAAATGAATTTGTGGTTTCCGGGGTTTTTATGTATGATTCAAATTATAATTTTTTTCTATGAAAAACGCATTATATACAACAATGTTTTCACTTAGTTCTGTTGTCTTAATACTAATAAAACTAAGAAAACAGTTTTTTTTAATCTTATAATTTGACGGGATCTTTTGCATGAAATCTTCTTTATGTGAACGAAACGTCTTTGTTGAACTACTTTTGTAATTTTCTAAACGATTAGTCTTAAAAAAAATGGTAAAAATTTCTTTAATTCTTTCAAACTAGAAATCATACTCATATATTTATACTTGTATCAACATAATTTGCATCGGTTTGATAAATCGTGCTTAAAACACTAGTAAATAAATCAAGACAACTAAATTTTACTTGTTACTGAAAATTCAATAATATAAGATCATGCGCTTGACTCTAATGTCGTTAAAAGTTTACACTATTATTATACTACAGAAATCTAGAAGATGTACGGTTTGAAAAATAAAATATTCTTTAAATTATATGTTATTATTCTTATTCAAAACGGTTCAAATACTGAATAAGAGTTTCGATTCAAATATTTACGTAAATAAAAAAACTCCAAAAAAATTGCAGCATAAAATATACGAGGTGTTTACAAAACTGGATAATGTGACTTAATAGTTTTATAAACTTAATAATAATGTAGATTCTTAAACTTAATCAAATCCGAATCCGTACGGTTTGGTATTTGCAATGTAACATTCTAAAAAAAAAGTGTGGATGTGTGAGGAGGAAGAGTGAATGGCTGTGTGAGTGAGAGGGATGTTTATAAATAGAACACCAGAAGAAAAGAAGAAGTTAAAAAAAAATGCGGATAGATGTGCGAGTGAGTGAGAAGCATGGATGAGTGTGCGTAGAGTTCATGTATTTTTTTTTTAGCAGGGAGAAGATAGCTAATCGATAGGTCGATTAAGAAGAGAACGTCCAAAAGCAAGAATTTTGACACAGTTATGTCAAAATTTGACAGAGTTATTGCATTGCCCGAGACTGAGTTATGCTTAATTGCGGGTCTGGTCTCGGGGCGGAGATGTCCGGTGAGGGAGGTTTAGTCGGTATAGGGCAGGTTATATTACGCCTAACAACACCTTGGCAGAGCCTGTTAGCCTGTTAGCTAGCCTGGGACGGACAGCGTCCTGGGTCCGAGCCCTACACACCCGTTGCGGCGTGCGTAAATGGCATTTCTTCATCTTCGAAAAAAAAAAGTAACATTCTGAGTGCGAATAGTTTTGCGGAGAAACGTTCTTATACCTGAAAATAAGATATCATATTCGGAAAAATTATCAATGTGAGGCGGTAGAAAAAGTCTGGAAAATAAGGAACAGAGAAAAATCTTATTAGTTTCTTTAAATTTAACGTTTAATTTTTAAAATACATTTAACAACAAAATTACCGTTCGTATCCGATTAAATTTAAAACATTACTTACTGTAATTAAATAATATAACAACCGGAATTTTCATGTAATTCGATCGTAAAATTATAATAACTGCAACCGTAAACTGCTGACGCAACATAACTGTTAAATATCATTAATAGCTAAAATTGTTAGGAGAAAATTACACCGCTTTTAAAGGAATAATCATAATTACAAGATAGAAGTCGGCTACAGTTTAAAATAACAGTACACTATTTGAAATTTGAAACTAGTAAACGGAGTTTGCAGATATAAAATTACTTTAAATGGAAGGAGAAATAAGAAGGAATGAAACTACAGGGAGTTAATATCATTACGAATCTCGTACCGATCTATATTATGCATCTACATTACGATCTAAAGAAGGCATGTTAATTAACCTCCAGTAAAATCTTATAAAAATTTAATTAAATAATTTAAAAACATTAATTTGTTTTTCGTAAAAAATCTAATACCTGTGTACTTCTTCATTCTTTCCCCGGTGAAAAATGGAAAAAATTTGTAATTTCAAAGCAGATTATAAGAAAACATACGTTTAAAAGATTATTAAATAAAAACCCTCCCTCTACAAATCATGAGGCCTTGCCGATGGTGGGGAGGGCTTGCGTGCTCAGTGATACAGAGTAGCTGGACCGAAGGTGCAACTATGTCGGAGAGTTACCTGTTGAGAGTCAGACTAAGGAATGAATCCTGAAAGAGGGCAGCAGCTCTTTCAGTAGCTGTTGAGGGCGTAGGTCAGAAGGACTTAAACGGCCATAGCAACATCACTCAATCT
>JAAAKQ030291167.1:0-10304 GCA_010016005.3 Zanna intricata
GTTTAAATTAACCACATTTCTCAGGAATGGTTCACCTTAAACTTACAAAACTACACTTCATTCACATATTCATACATATCATCCTGATTTATCCTCTGAATTAATACCTTACTATGGTTCCGGAGACCAAACAGAAAAAAGAGATATGTAAGGAAGTCTTGTGATGTCCACATGGCATTTTTTAAATTATGCTTTACGGTTTTCGATGTAGACGATTTTAATTTTCAAACAAATAGAAATTATATAAAAATCTCATAGAAGGATATAACAAAGGAAATACAGACTGTAAAATAAGAATTATATTGAATGTTTGGAAGATTAATTTGTATCAAGTTCTTTTATTCCATATATCTTTTTACTTTAATTAAAAACATTTTGGAGAAAAGATTATAACGTAATGGTCAGTGAGGTGCAGCTTAGTTTTTAGATAAAATAGTATTGGTGCATTTATACCTCCAGTTATGATCTATATGATAAATCATCACAATCGAGCTCAGATTTTATTATAAATACATCCTTATAGATATATGGTCGAAAGAAAACTAAATGTATATAGCTAAACGGGCAGTTCTAGTAAAATAAAGTAAAAATTTTAAGTAATAAATAAAGGAGAGAAAAACTATTTAAAACGTCGTAGATTCCCAAATCAATGATCATGGAGGTCTAAGATTACTAGATTGGATTACTAGACTGTAATCCGATCAACAAAAACCTTCAAAGCTGTGCGGTAAAATTGTGTTTATCTTAAAATACATACATTAATATAAGGGAAAAAGTAAGAATTTTAGATAAATCGCTCGAGCAGTTGTGTTGTTTTGAATAAAAGATTTACCCAAAAAATCTGATGTGGACACAACCTAACATCCGTGTACGCCTATTAAATTACTTACATTTTTAAAAGTACATCAAATTTTATTTCTCTAATAATTTTGATTTTCTTTTATATATATGTATATCACTGCTATTATTGAATTACAACTTGTTGTAAAAGTATTTTTACAATCAGAGGTTAAAATTTAACATTACATGAATATATTCAAATTAAAAAAAAAGGAAATGATCGGATTCGAACCGAAGTGCCTTTCTCTTGTAAAATCGGAATATTTCAATAGTTAAAATTGTATTTTGATATAACTAGAACCAATTAAAATAAGTACCACTTATGATATATCGTTGAAAAGCTCTTGATGGGAAATTATTACTGCAGTAAAGAAAAGTCCAAAATTCAAATTTTGCGCTTTTTTGGGCACTTTTGGTTGAGTCAATTGCAGCCAAATTGGAAGGTAACTATATGTTACAACAGTCCTAAATCCAAAATTTCAATATTCTACGGCTAATCGTTTTTAGTTATGCGAGATTCGTACGTATGTACGTACTGACGTTTTTCGCGATTACAATACTTCCTTGTACTAAGTAAAAAATAAATAAATGAAAATAATGGTTGGCCAACAATGACAAGCAAGAATACATAGCCAAGAATGAGATATTTGATGGTTATCTGATAAAAAATAATTGTGCCGAAAAGAAGTAAAATACTGTTACAATAGCGATTATGTTAAAATGGTTCGAAAGAGAAGTCTTGAGAAGGTATGATAAAGTCTTGAGAAGGTATGATAATTATAAAAATATAAAATTTATGAAAGTCACTATTAAGGAAAACAGTAATAAGAAATACAAAAAGATTGTCTAAAAGATCAGTCAAGATTTAGATCTGTATCATTCCAACCTCGTAGGGGCATGACACCCACCTTGTGACAATTGCGGTCATCTCACCTCCCCCTCCATTACTAGCTCCAACGGCCTTTACCTGAGGTTGTCTATAGATCCTGTAACTGATTACATCTCACAGTCATCAGCCAGGCTTTGGTCGGTATGTCACCGATGCAAAAGCCTCGGTAGATATTTATATTAGTGAAATTTAACTCAGCCGTTGCCTTCGCTGTAGGCTTTTATCGGCCTGTAACGTCACCCACACAACTAACTAACCGTAATCGCAGAACCTTGCATCTAATTCACTTTCTATAATAGCTTATGTGACTGTAAATTTGTCTCAAACATCGTTTATTATACGAATAATTGCGTGCTAATTCACCTACTAAAAAAGGTTGATCGCAACAACGAAATTCAAAAATAACTATATTAATTTCTTGTAGTTGTCAACAAAATTATTAAACTGGGAAATAGAGAAGAAACTTCTCTCTTAAATTCCGCGTTAGATGACATTCTCTTCTCGCCACATATTTGCCCAACAACGTAGAAGCCGAGCCCACCACAGCGGACGGACACTATTTCGCCGACGCCGAAACTAACTCTAACTAAATCCGATTGTAAGACATTATTCGGATTGCTAACTTCTATGAATATGGAAAATGATACAGAAGAAGATTCATCATATATATTATAATTATATTTTGACGATTTAACTTTTTACAGAGATTGCAGCCGAATTCAAATAATTACTTATTAAACTAAATTTGTGAGTTAAATAACTTGATTCAGGTAAGAAAACGTAATATGATAATAGAGATAATTACCTAAGTAACTTCCATCAATGTTTGAGCTCAGAAATTCCCACCCTATCTTCAGATTATTATCATAATAACTGTAAATGGATCATTAATAATAATTATAGTATTCATTACAGATTTCAATTAAACAATTTAATCACTGATGCTAATAGTAATTGCTAATTTAGCAAATGCAATCTCGAAATCTCATAATGTAATACTGGTGAATATTGCCTAATTCAATTGAAATAATACATAAAATTAGTACTACATACTTTTATATAAATACATAGATAGATAATCATGTAAAATACATAACTATATCAATTATTGACCGTTGTTGTTTATTATTTATTATTTTATTCAAAGAAAATGGTTAAGTTAGTATACATCTAATATATTTTTAACAATTTTATATGAATTATTATTCAATTTTCCAGTTCCATGCTTAAAATTATATAGTTAAACAAGATTCAGTTCTCTTGATTAGATTACGTACAAAAATGCACTTTACAAAATTACTTGTACAATAAAAGTTGTACATCATATACTATGCAATTCAATTTATGATCAATCTTTCAAAAGTAATTTTTTATTATTTGATAAAAATATCGAAAATAGTTACATAATATTGAAATATTAAATTCCACTCACCTGTATATTTTTTTAAATTTTATTATATAATAATCTTTAATATTCCTGTATCGAAGACGACAGTGTATATTATTTCTTACAGAAACTAGTATAATTTATTACTTTGCACTCTGATTTAGTATTTTTTATGTCTGCAACTCATAGAAAACATCTAACTATAAGATATAATCAGAACCTTTTTCACTTATGATAATTGTGTCACTTGTAGGAATCAAAATTATCTACACTTTTAGTAGACTGAAGGTGATAAT
This sequence comes from Zanna intricata, assembly GCA_010016005.3. Lineage (NCBI taxonomy): Eukaryota > Metazoa > Arthropoda > Insecta > Hemiptera > Fulgoridae > Zanna > Zanna intricata. The sequence goes on from JAAAKQ030291167.1 coordinate 3,413, forward strand.
AAGCAAATGTTTACTTAGCAACAAAAGAAACAATACAAAAACCCTGCATTCCTAATGAGCCCAGCATATATTCCAAGAGATAAGGGTTTTTTTTGTAATCATTTCCATAAATAAAAATAATGAAAGATAATAAAGTATAGTAATAATACTTACAATAGTTGTAAATAACTTATGCGGAAACATTGACGGCTCGTAATTATAATTAGCGGGGGGTGCTACACCAGAAAATTTTTTTCTGGACTTTTTCAAAGCCATGGTTAAAGTTTTCTGTAAAATAAAAGAACCAAAATAAAAATTAATCAAATAGAATAACTGGAAGCAGGATATTCATCTAATTCTACATTTTATCACAGTCAAGAATATGGTGCAAGGCTTTTAAGTACATTGTGCTTAAAATCCGTATTCGGTTTTACCGAAAAGCAATAAAATTTCAATACTGATAATATTTTTTAGTATTATTAGATAATAACTTAATAAAATGCCTGCTTAAAATCACTATAATAAAATAGTGCTTAATTTAAATTTCTATGTACACAGAAACAAATCATAAAGTGTTTTTACTAATTCGCCCTCCAGCGCTCTTTTCTACTCTTTCGCCCTTCCAGCGTGTTTTTGGACAGATTTGGCAATCAAATATCCCCTGCATTCCGCCAACTTCTGATTACTACTGAAAAATTTACTAAACCGCTTTCATATACCTTCTACCAACTAAACGAGAAAAGGAAATGAACAAGGAACGTTCCATACACACCAGAGCTAAAAAAAAAACTACTTTCTACCAGCATGCCAGGGTCGGAACTGCGGGAATGACAGTGCTATCTCTGCCTCACATGCAGCTTGCTAAATGCGCACCCGCACAACAATCAAAAACCACGCCTCTGGAACTGTGAAGCACACAGTTCCATACAAATGGTTTATATCTTTTTCATAAACTGGGGGATGGCTACTGATATTAAGCTTAAGAATTACATATCGTACAAGTATAAACAAAGAATTAAAAAAAAGGACTCATTATATTAAATTTGATCGATAATATAAAGCATAAATAGGAGGTGCTCACTTTCACAGCGCCTATACGCGAGCCGCCACAGTGCGGAAAACAATGTGAAAGATGGAAACTGTTGAGCGGATGAAAGTTGAAAATATTCAAGGTTGGTAAATCATTCAGGGTAAAATTGAAAATTTAAGTATAAGTAGAGGATTTTGTTATTCCACCTCATGCGTATTGGCGGATAGATTTGTGGAAGATAAATAAATTGCTGGCGGATTCTTAATGTTCTGAAAATTTTGAGGAAATTTAAACCATAATGTTTATGTCCGCCGACTCGTATGTGCAATGTTTATAAGAGTGTAAACTTATATGCAGAAAGGCGGGGGAAAAATCGGTAATTTTCCCTTTAAAAATCTCAATTTTAAGTGTGCGAAACGCAACGCAGTTTTTAATGATCTCAATGATGTCTTGGAAATTTTATAACTAAAATAATGTCCGTCAGTATAGATTTACCTTTTTGTTTATATCTAAGCTCATTTTCCAATAGCCGGCCACGAGAATGGAAGAGAATAGTTGAAAAAATATATGTAAAAAATAAATATAAATAAATATGAATAACGTAAAATACCTATTAGAATGTAAGAAATAACATTACGCCTTAATTTTTATTTCCTTGTGCGAAGTAAAGGAAGTATTACCTTCGCGAAAAATTTCAGTTTCGGATTTGAGCAAAAATATCCATTTTGACTATCCATGAATCCATTATAACTAGTTTCGGTGTGACGTCTGTACGTACGTATGTGTCTCACATAACTCAGAAACGGATTAGACATACGATGATGAAATTTTGGATTTAGCTCAGTCGTAACATCTAGTTGTGCAACTCCCTCTCTGATTGCAATAGACTGAACCAAAAATGTCCAAAAAAAAGTCCAAAATCCCGAAACATTTGGATTTTGTATTTTTTTTTCTACTACAGTAATAAGTACTTATTTTCATTAATTCCAGAATTACATCCAAATAAAATTTTAATTAATGAAATATTTCGATCTTACAAGACACATTAATTTGAAGACTTCATCTCCTTTTTTTATTTTTAACGTTTATTTTTTATTTAAATATATCAATTTATTGATAATTATTAATAATAAATTTAGATATTTATTAAAAATTATTAAAAAACTTTTACAATAAACAACAATTCAATAACAATAAAAAAATATATATATGAAAAAATATCAGAAGTTATTAATGAAATAAAATTCTATGTGGACTTTTCATTTTAGAAAAATGTGTATATGTAATTTAATAGGTGTACGAGAAAGTCATGTTTGTCCACATCACATTTTTTTTTACTTCCATGATTAATCAAGTAGTATTGTCAATTCAAAACATTTTTTTTTTTTAATATTTTTTTTTATATAACTTAAAAAACCAATTAATTTTTATAATCTCATTGAAACAAAAGTGGTTTTCAAACATTTTTTTTAGTTAAAAAAGTATAATTGCTATTAGATGAAAATATCTCATACATTTTACACAATACAATGTTATACATGCAAACTTTTCTCATCATCATTATCGATACTTCCATCTGACATTTCTGCCCTCAAATCAGTATCACCATCATCATTAAGAAATATAATTTCACAAATACTACAAGGTAGTTGATCGCCGGTAAACCATACAAATTCATATTTATCATCATTATTTAAAAGCTATCTGTGCTCTTCCGCTATCAACTGTGGTAGAATATACTTGTAAAATCTCTGCCAGATATTACAAACAAAGCGAGCTCTTAAAATGTGTTCAAATTCAGAATAGCAAGGAGGTAAACTGCCAACTTTCACTTTATACAACAGATTCCATTTCCGGACGGCTTTCCATCATGTGTGGTTTATAATAAATGCGTTTTCCATCGTTTTTATTGCAGACATAGTAAAATATCTGATATGGACACAGCATAACATCCTTCTAAGAAAACTCTAAAAATAAGATTTTAAATTATAATTTGAGATTAATATTAAATAATCAGATATTTCACCAAATCTATTACATATACACATATGTAGTAATGCCTATTAAATAACATATGTACATTTTATAAGATCATAAAACTTTATTTCATTAATAACTTATGATTTTTTATCAGTTTTTTTATTTTTATTATTGAATTATTTACTGTAAAAGTTTTTTTTTACAATTTTAGGTTATTAATTATCAATAAATAAATATATTTAAATTAAAAACAAAGTTAAAAAAAACTAAACTTATAAACTAAATTAAACAGAAAAATGGAGATGAAGTCTGATTTGAGCCGATGAGCTATCCCCTTGTAAGATGCAAATATTTCATTAAATAAACTTATATCTGGCTATAACTCTGGAACCGATGAAAATAAATACCATCTATGATATATCGTTAAAAAGCTCTTAATAAAGGCTTATTACTGCGATGAAGAAGAAGCCCAAAACCACAATTTTTGGGGATTTTTAAAGCTTTTTTTGATACTTTTGGTTCATTCGATTGCAATCAAAAACGGAGGTGTACAACTAGATGTTACAGCAATCCTAAATCCAAAATTTCAACACCCTACGGCCAATTGTTTTTGAGTTATAAGAGATTCGTACGTACAGATATCACGCCGAACCTAGCCAAAATGGATTCAGAAATAATCAAAATGGATATTTCTTTTGAAATTTGTAAACCGAAAATTTTCGCGATCACAATACATCCTTTACCTTGTACAAGGGAGTAAAAAAAGGTCCTTCGTCCTTCTCTTCGTCTAATAGTATTGTTATTATTCATGACAATTGATATGTTATTCTGGGGAGAAAATATTTCCTTATGTCAAGTTTTGCGAAAAATGTTTGGGTATGACAAGATACAAATACAAGATGGAGTTTTTTATAAGAAAAAGGAAGTATTTAAATCCTTAACTATAATACATCCTCCCTCATTTCATTGTATTTTTCAATCTTTTGAGAATAAAAATCTTATACTTTTATTATAAATTCTGTAATTATCTAGGTATAGAATCGTTACATGTATTTTTTCCTTTACTTAGTTTTATACTGCAGATAGACTTAGGTTTCACACAAAAGAATAGGGGGGACAACTTATGCGATGTTTGTTTTTAGAATGTAAAAAAAATCTGAATTACGATCGGGTACAAGAAATATTGAAGTGTATGAAAGAGTAACAAATATTGTAAAATCATATTAGAATTTAAAAGGAAATTCAAAAACCGACAATGAATTAAATCTAATATTATAATAATAATTATTATATGACAGAGTTTTTCTGTAAAGTTGAACTTAACGTACGATAAGCCCTATAATATAATCACTCAATCTTGTAATGAATGAAAAATAGAAGTGAGCAGGTGGAAAATATAGCACTTTTTCCATCAGTATCTTTTTTATCAGCATTATTGCTACGGGTTATAGTATTTGAAAAATATATTATGTTTTATGTAAAGTCAGATAATAAAACAGAAAAGAAGGTGGTTGAAAGGAAGTTATAGAAGATAAGAGTATGAAAATAAAATTAGTGGAACAAAAAGAAGAAGAAAGGAATCGTACTAGAATTGAAAGGAGGGGATATTTATCCTAAAACTGTGAAGTGAAAAGTTACGATAACAAGAAAATTCAAACATTTACTTAAACTAAAGAAACCTAAAATAATTTATACTATAAAATTTTGCTGAATGTATTTAAGAAAGATAAACAGCGAATTAAGTGAAAACAGGTAAACTTTAATGAGTCCTCTCAAGTAATACCTTACTTGAGAGGATGAATGTGGATAATATCTGTGAATGTAAATGAAGTGTAGTGTTGTATAGTCTCAGATGACCATTGCTGAGATATGTGATTAATTGGAACCCAACCATCAAAGAACAGAACAACAGCACCCGCGATTAGTATTCAAATCCGAATAAATGTAATTGCCTTTACTAGGATTTGAACCTTGGAACGTTCGATTTCGAAATCAGCTGATTTGCGATGACGAGTTCATCCTAGACCAACTCATCAGGACTAGCCTTTACTTTTCTGTTTAGCCTTCGGAACCAGTGTAAGGTATTACTTAAGGTAATACCTTAATTAAAAGGTAGAATGAGGATGTTACGTATGAATGTAAATGAAGTGTAGACTTGTATATTCTCAGATCGACCGTTCCCGAGATGTGTGGTTAATTACCAAAGAACCCGGTATTCAAATCCGTATAAAATTAACTGCCTTTACTAGGATTTGATAGCCTTATTTTTAAGAATGTCAGTTCCACTGTCAGTTTTACATCTGTTCTATTTATGTAAAACATTCTCATGCTATAAAATTATACATCACATCCTAAATAATTAAAATGCGAGATCTGCTGAAGAATAGTATTCTCAAGGATTATCTTCGTCCTAACTGGTAGCTTACCAAAGAAAGTCATTATTTTAGAATTATATAACGACATTATCATCTGAAAGTCCTTTCATATTTTTTGCAATTTATACAAACTGCAGCTCAGTCTCACTATATGCTATTAATATCTTGTTATCAGCAAGAATTAATTATTATTTTACTACGATAATTTTTTCAATAATTAAATAAAAAATTAATAAAATCATAGTTATAAATAATTTTAAAATGTTAAATATAGGAATAGTTTAACCTACATTCTATTAATACATCGATAAAGTTCAAATAAAATTTAATCAATTTTTTCATATTTTAATTAAATGAAAAATTAAATTTAAAACACAAAAGGGGAATTTATTTTTAAAATATCCTTAAAAAAAAAATAATTTTCAATGCAGCTGAAATAGTACTAATGAAAAATATATACTTAGTTGTAACTGTAAAATTTGGAATATATTACAAAAAAAAAAAAAAAAAAGAAGTATTCATGAGAGAAAATTTTTTACCTCGAAAATTCATTAAACCTCATTTTTTCCATTTGGTTATACGACGATTGACAAAATTGTGTAATGGAATATCCCAAATAATGTTGAATATGTATAATATTCGTATTCATTCACATGGAAAGATATTGGTTTTTACTACTTTTTATTAAAAAAAAAGCAAAAAATATTTATCATAAAATTTCTCTTTTTTTTCTGACAATTATTAAAACTGATGGTTTTTTTATGTATTTTTTAGAATAAAAGATTTTGATAAACAACTAAAATTTAAAACTAACTATTCATTCTGGTATAAAACATTTTGTTGTTTTTTTTTTTGAAGTCAAACATTCAATTACTTTTTTGTTTAAAATTATTTATTGTTAATTTTTTTTTTTGCAACTACAGAAAAGTTTAACTTTGCCTAAAATTTTATTATATTTCCATATCTTTTTTTTTTATCTGCAGTTAGAAAATATTGAGAAAAATACCTCGTTTATAGTGGTATGAGAATTAATTAATATTACTATTGATTTTTTTTTTTAATACTGACTTTTTAATTAATATTTAATAATTATTATTATTTTTTTTTTAACCTACGGAACCGTTAAGGTATATCTTCAGAGCATGAGTGAATGAATTGTAGCATGCATGAAAAATGCCATGTCCGACCGGGATTCGAACCCAGGACCTCCGGATGAAAGGCCGCGACGCTACCACTCGCATCACGGAGGCCGGCTAATTAATTATTAATATTAATAAATATATATATATATAAAACAATTATATATTTATTAATTAATATTTAAAAAATTATATATCTAATATTTAATTGTGAATTTTTAATTACAAAAGAAAAATTACATTTTTCCGTTTTTTTTTTTTTTATTTTTTACTTAATGAATTAAGTTATTATACAAATAGCATGAATGTGAGTGTTAACACTTTTGTGTTAAGTTTAATTTCTTCTTATTCACATATTTTTTATAATTTAAAAATGAACAAAATTATTA
>JAAAKQ030291178.1:0-27205 GCA_010016005.3 Zanna intricata
TTGTCCAGAGGGCTCGGGGGTCGCGTCCCGGCCCGGCCTGGACCCACAAACCCAACAAACCATCCCCTTTACCCCCCTATTTTAAAACTTAACTGGGGTTCCGGAGGTTAAAAAAAAAAAAAAAAAAAAAAAAAAAAAAGGCCACATGGACAAAGAAAGAAGCTCATGAGTACAGACAACAGAAACTAAAGAGAGCATTCTGCATAACTGGAAACATTTATAACAAAAAATGCATGTCCAAACAAATGAAGATCAGACACTGTAATATGGTGATTAGAACCGAAGTCTTATATGCTGGTGAAACATTGGTAATGAACAGGAAAGAGGAACTAGAGAACCTCCAAAAACAAGAACGGAAAATAATAAGGAGAATCCTTAGTCCGAGAATGGCAGAGGAATGTTTCAGACTAAGATAATGAAAAGAAACCGGAGAGCTTTCTAACATAGTAAATGACATGAGGCTGAAATTTTATGACACATAGACTTCCATTCAGATGCCTGATCAAAAGAATCTTACAATACATAGAATCAATCAAGAACATCCCGTAGAAAACAAAAGTCCAAAAAGAATCTACAGAAAGCTGGAATCTCACCAAACGATGTAAATGACAGAAACATCTACAAATATAAAATACAAGTGGAAGGTGAATCAGGAGGTAGAGAAAAAGAGGATTGGTACAAAGTGGAAAGAAAAAAATAGCAGGGGCATAGTCAAAAAATGAAACTCCGTTACGCAACCAAGAACGAAGAAAAAGACAAAAGAAAAACAAACTCACACTAAGTGAAATTGCCTCATGATGATAGTTCTGGCAGGGTTCAGAATAATAACAATAATAAAAATCTTAATTTATCATGGTCCTTATTCTTTAATATCTCTTGATAAAAATTACTCGAAAATTTTCACCCCTTCCTAGAAAATTATAATTCTCTTGATTTATAATTATGGCTGTATCTTTGTACTTTTTAAATAATTTTTTAATTTTTATTTATTATTCACCACTTGTGGAACAATAAAGTTATTAAAATAACTTACTACCCCTATCATGATGGGGGAGCGACCAAATTTAAAAAACAATCAAAAACTTTTTTTTTAATTTCGATTTGAATTTATTTAAATTCAATTTTAGTCAATATTTTAATCATTAAAAATGTCCCCTGATGCATAATACCCAAACTTAAATGATTAAAATGAAAAAACTTTCTGGCTACACCATAAAGTTTTTTCAAAAATAAATTGTATTCAAAAATTGTATTTCAGAAAGGTATTAACTATTTTTTAAACGTATAAAGTAATTTTATCAAGCATGGCTCGTTTGTATGATTATATAATGATTAAATAATAATTAAACTCACTTACCAACAATTTTATAAATTTATTCCAAGTGCTTTTGGAACATAATTATTCCTCATCAGGAACTCAAAAATATATCTTTTAATTTTATTAAAACTAAACTTCATAATCTGTGTAAAATGTTTATGTAAATTATATAACGGTGGTCATCATATGTTTAAAATTATGTTGACTTACCAGCCTGTTATTGTAAATGTCTCAACCATTATCTCAAGTACATTTATATCATAATGGTACTTGAGGTCACCATACCCAAGGACTGCTTGACTAAGAAAGAAGCTGGTTTGCCTGTGTGTCCTAACTGTTCCCATACTGGGAAACCAGCTGGGCATCATTACAGGTCGGATGAATGTCCTGCGTACATACAAGCATGCGCAGGACATTCTATGTCATCGAATAGACATATAGTGGTGGTGGTTGTTTTATTTAATGTTTTTGTGTTCAGATATATGTTAAGGTTTAATATGTTTATTTGTGTCAGTGATCTTGTTTTCGGTTATATTTATGTTTAATGCTTTAGTATTTGTTTGTTTTAATGTTTTTCAAAACTTTTTAATATTTTTGGTGTCATTTTTGGATTTATTATTAATCTGTGTCTGTATATGTTTTTACTATTGCTTTGGTGTTTATGTTTAGGTTTACTTGTCTGTTTATGTTCTGTTGTTTGATGTTAAATAGTTGTTTATATTTTTCAATTAACTTGGTTTCGTTGGTTCAGTGTTTGTCATTTCGTTTTGGTTAGTTTCAGTATTCTTCAAGTTTTATGTTTTCTTTGTGTTTATGTTGTTCTTGTTGATTCTCATTCGGTGTTGACGGTTGAACTCATATTTTTACCATTTTCAGGTAGATATATAACTAGTTCAGCTCAATCTTTTGGTGTTGCTTAAGACCATCAAAAGACTGTTTAATTAGGTTCGTGGTAGTAAGCTGATAGCATTCGTGCCATTCGCATCGGTGACATCCTGACTAAGGCATTGAGACTGAAATATGTTTATTGCTGAACTATTGAAGATGATCTCCAATAAAGCTCCTCAGGGCTAGGTACAGAGGAGTTGGAGTGGCAGCCATAACTGCCATGGCTGACTTCTCTTTAGAGTCAGAATGTATGCTACTTTTGCTCAGGTACTAGCAGTCAGAAATTTTCCAGTGAATATTTGACACATTTCTTGAAACGATCCAAATATATATACATATATATATAAGTTTTCACTATAACAGCCTTTTCCTTGATTGAATATGATATTCTGGAAAAACACAATTGCAAAGAATGTAACTATACTGCACTGAAGCATAAACAGTAACAACTCACAACAGTAGTAACAAACAGAACCAATTGTGACGCTAGTAGTAACAGTAGCAAATGATAACATGTTAAAGGTGAAATTTACGGTTTGGGCAAGCTAGGTTCATTTTAAGTTGTTCATTCACTATGTATCTAACATATAAATGTGAAAATTTGTGGCAGTTCTGTCCTTTTACAACAGCATCGCATGAACACCAACCAACCGACTATTTCAAATTTTCAGAATACATTCATGTAGTCTCAGGGAAGGTTTTAAGCTATAAATCAAGAGCTTAAACCCGAAGGGGTTAAATCAACCCCTTCAAGCTATGTGAAATTCTGAATTTTTCCTCTTGGACAACGATCTAATACTGTTTTTGATTTCATTTTTCAATTTAAAAATAACAGACTATTTATTTTATAACATATCCAATTTTCAGCTATCTACCTTGATTTCTTCCCAAGACACAGGGGTAAATGTATGAGAAATTAGACATGATTTAAGTCAGAGGTAAATAAATATATCAAAATAAAAATCTTACTAACATGTTTATGTATAGTAAGATCATTTTCATGTGTGTGTGAATGCCATCAATGAGACCAGGTTTCATTGGAACACACTGTGTTGAGGATAGTGGTAGGTACCTGTATGGTAACAAAAAACTGATTGACCCTCTGTCTTTTAATCATTTGAATATATACATGAATTCTTCATGAAATAAAAAAGACAAAATCTGGAATGAAAATGGTAAAAATCAAAACATGACCTAAAATGCATTTTAGCAGGTGAACTAGCTGCATTCAAGTACTTATTTCGACAATACAGCAGAACAGTAAAACAAACAGAAATCAGTACAATAAAAGGAACAAAAAAGTCTTATAGATATATTAGTATTACTTACATAGTTCTTTTAATTTTTTCTGTTCCTCTTATTAACTTAATAATTTAACATTATTATTTTTTCAGGTAACAGCAAGATTATAGACATGCTACCTATCTTTTTTTCATCCTCCCATCTTTCATTAAAACTAACTTATCTCTACTTATATAACAAGAAAATAAACAAAAATCTATACAAATTTAATCTAGTGAAAACTCCAAACATTCTTAAAAAAACACAGTCAATTCTTTTACATGACTGAACCAACCCTGTAATTCCTACAACCCTCAAATAGTTACTAACTTCAACAAAACTAGTTTTACAAGGGTGAGTTAGGTAAGCCCTTGGAACACTAGAATACTTGTGTAACACAAGTGTATAATACATATATAAAAGAGTATTATATATATAAAATACATGTATATGTAACTGACTGTTCAAATATCATGTCACATTCTGGTTCTATTTACCATTAAAGTGAATAAAAATAAAATAAAGTGTTCTTCCCGTTTCTCCACAAGATTATCAAAACTAAATTGAATTATCTGATAGATTAAACCAAAGATGTGTCTTCCAGGACCTTCATCCCAAATGTTGAAAAATTATTGTTCACATAAAATGATGAAAATACTGACGAAAAATCTTATAAGTTACATTGATCAAAATATTCAAATAAATCTGAACAGGTTATTCAGAAAATATGATTTGAAGGACTAGAAAAAGAACATACTCATGTAAAATTGTTATTGCTCTTTAAAGAACAAATGTTATTTTATTTTTTTATACACCTCTGTCAGTACTGAGGTACTTATAATAGCAGCACATCATTAGTTACATTTCTCGTTAAAGAATGATTTCACCTGCAACACAAGTCACAAATTAATGATTGTTTTATTAATACAAGTATATTGCCACATATTAATGACTTATTCTGACATCACTGTGGAATTTTTGGCCGATGAGGAAAGTCTTAAGAGGCAGGATCAAGCAATAATTTTGATGCAAGATCTGGAGCTATAGAGCAGATGATTAAAGTGTTCCCGGCTTAAGATCATGAGAATGATCTATTATAATCATATATTATATAATTATACAATATAATCTTGAGAGTGATATAACACTCTCATGATATTAGGCAGGAACAGACCCTTGTGGGCGAGCATTGTCATGAATATTAATCATCATCATTATTATTCTAGTAAGTAACCCACATTGCTTGTAATGGATAAGTCAATGCAATTTTTACAAAATTTTAAGAGCATCACTACTGTGATTGTGCAGGCTTTAAGCAAAAACTCAACAAGAAAATTCATTTTTTGCCTTAACAACAGTGCAAACGATCTCCGAATGGAAAACATTGGCTTGCATTTTGTCACTCATAACTCATGTCCAGCAAATTTACACCTCAAATCTTGTAGATTTGTACATGATTATGATAATATATGAAAATGATAATATTCTGATAAATATTATTGTTAGGCAAGGATAATATACAAAATAATTTATGGAAAATTAGAAATCTAAGTAGCTGTTTTTTTTTCTATAAAGACAGTACAGGTATCAAGCTAAGAAAAAAAAAAATATTCAACATCAATCATTATAATTTTAAAATTGTCTTAAAAGTTACAATACATACAGATTGCCAATTATATAAAATGAAAAACAAATAACAGTATAATATTATAGAGACCACATTATATAAATGTAATTACATACTGTGTCCATGAAAAACTGTTGTGTAAAGGCAAACTATTAATAATAAAAATATAATTAATAATAATAATCATAAAATAATCAATACTAAAATAATAATAAAAATTACAATGAACAAGAAATATTCTTGGCAGGTTATAATTATAATAGTAATAATATTTACAACAAACATTGTAATAAAAAATATCATTTTTTTGGACATTTTATCATTATTATTACTATCGTATAATATATTATTTTATATTTATTATAATTAGTGTAGTAATAATAATAATAATATTAATTGTATTCAAAATGCAGTCAGATACTCCGTATACTGTTACATGCATTTCTGCATTCGATTAAAATCATAAACTATAATAATAGTAATTATTATTAGTAATAATTAATTAATTAAAATGTTTTAAGAATAATTGTAACAAAAATAATAATATTCTAACAATAAATGACACTTATATATACTTATCTAATTAAAAAAAAAAAAAAACAAATCATTGTCTAAAACTAAATAAAACTTAGTTGTAAAACAATCATTCATACATATCGGTACATACATACATACATATAAATAACATAAACAAATGACATAAGATTAAAAAAAAAGTTGAATTTATTATATTGGTGTTGCACAAATACAAGCAATAGGTTTTTTTTTTTTATGAAACAGTAATATTTTAACCATTAAAAAAAATGGTTGCATTCAAATTGTGGAGATTAGTTTTAAATACAAATAAAGTACTATTAAGATAATAAATGTCATTGGTTTGATACTTATCACAACTGCAAATTAATAAAATGTAATTAAATATAAATAAATATGTAGATAGAAAATTGCTTAATAGTGCATTTCATGGAATTTGACCGCTTGTAAAAATAACTGGTTTAGAGATGCTATTTGTAAATAAAAAATTAATTTTAACAATCGCTCTTATCTATTAAAGAAAAATAATTTCAACTATGATATCATCTTCAATAGTAAAATGGTAATGTTTTAACCAATAAATTACTGATATATGAGTATGAAATACTTTTAAAAAAAAAGTCACAGGGTCTACCTTTTTCTGGTAAAACTCACGTCCAAATGAGTAAATGAAAAGTAAAATAAAATACCACATATTAAATATTTAACACAATAAATAAAATATTCCTGATACTCCTGAATCAAGTTTCAGCTAAGATATTTACAAGAGATGAATGAAGAGGTAATGGATACTGCATCAAGTAGCTTTCTTTATTTTAAACAGGTGAAAATTTTATAAGGCAGCAAGTAACAGTAAATAGACTTTTGGTTTTCTGATCTTTTATATGGAAAATAATAAAACTGCGACTACAGTAGCCATTACAGTCTGAGTTATGTTGCTTACTGCTCGATGTCTGCAGCTTGTATTATACTATTCCTACTAAAAAATTTAATTTCAAATTTTTTGAGTTGCTGATAAAAATATTTTAAATAATTTTTTTTTATTCCAGAAATAACCAAAATTTATATCTATGAAACAATCTAATTTATAAAAGTATCTGTATTCATCATACGCTTCTGAATCGATACGTACCTTGAATTATAGCTACAAAAATATAACGATTGATTCTTTTTTTAATAATAGTACTTGCATATGTATAAAATCTTGAAACTAATTCCATAATCTGTCCGCATGCCACTTTTTATTATATTTATTTAAATTAAAGTTAGCATACATAATTTCAAATTAAACAAAATAAATCAATTTAAAAAATAAAGTGCATAGATATTATTATAAATAATTTGGTTAAAATAAGATTTTATTAATTTACTGAGAATAAAAAAGAAAACTATTAAATCAGATCAAATTTTTTTAAAGAATCATCAAAAAGTATGATGATATATACATGCATTAATTTTCATTAATCACAGTAAACTTAATTTTTTTTTTTTAAATACATATATATGTGTGCAATCAAATTTTTAAATATAATAAAATAAATATTAGTGTAATAATAATAGGTACTAAACATGAAACCAAATAAAAAACATAAATAATTTTTATTAATAATAAGTTACGTAAAAAACATTTGTGTTCTTGTAAAATACACATTAGCAGTCATCTAATAATAAAAATCACACACAAAATAATCAATTAATTATATTACTTTTTTTTTAATTAACTATATCTATCTATTATTTAATTTATCAATTATGTACTGAATAATAATCATCATATTAATAATAATAATTATATTTGTTTTTGTTGTAAAATCGTATACATTGATGCTTGGATTGTTTAAAAATCCTGGTATATTTCAAGTATTTATTTTTTTAAATTTAAATTTAAATCACAAAATGTGTGCTCTGAATAGATCACAAAGCACTGCTACTACATTAATAATAATAATAATTATAATAATAATAATAATAATAATTACATATACTAATAAATATACCAACTTCATGAAAGTTGATAAATAAATGTACATATTTTTTTTTTTATTTTATAGTATATACTAAATATATTATTGATATATGTATTATTTAAAAGGCAATTAGATAGTGCATATTATAATAATAATAAAAAAATTATTATTATTATTTTTAACAATAATTAATTAATATTGAAGATACAGAAAATAAATTATAGTTTAAATAAAGAAAACAATTAAATACTTTTATAATTAAAATTACTTTTTTTACTGTTGTCAATAAAATACTTTTATAGCATTAAAGAATGATACTTTTTGTAATTACAATAAAAATTGTGAATATATTTTAAAAAATGGGAGTTTCTCTCATTTTCAAACCAAAGGGGCAGTAACATTCTAATTTATTTTATTGGATTAGTTTCTTTCTTTTTTTTTTTTTAACATCCAGACCACCATTATGTATTTTTCAGTGGATGATTTATAGCATGTGTGAAAATGCCAAGCCTGACCAGAATTCGAACCTGGGATCTCCAGATTAAAGGCCGAGATGGTACCACTCACACCTGTGGATTAATTTGAAATATTTTATGTTTATAATGAGAATGAAATTTTATTTTATCAGTAAAAAAGAATGCCTTATGATATTCTGCCTTGCATTCACTTCACTGATTATTCTTTTTAATACATTTTGTAGTAGACTGATCGATAAGACAATGTGCAACTAAGAAATCATTTAATTACATAATTCTCCAGGAAAACAATTTTATATATTTATTATGCTCACAACTATTTTTTTATCCAAGTATAATAATTTGTTATACTTAAGAAGCGATTTCCTCTCTTCCAACTATCAATTACAATTATACAAAATTGTCTAGTTCTTATAAGAAACGATTACCATCTCCTTCCAAAAAAAATTGTATTCATTCTTAAAAATTTTTTATTAACATTTCCAATGATAAATAAAAAATATATTTTCATATATTTATTAAAAAAAAAAAAATAAATAAATAAGGGAAATAAGTAATAAATGCCTTCTTTAGATCTGGAAATCATATAAGTCCTTAAAAATAATGGTCTGTTTTATAAGAGACCAGGGAAGGTAGAACAGAATAAATCAGGCATCAGACAAGTCTCATCACAGACAGTCTTAGAACTGTAACTGTCATTCATGTGTGAACAATACTCTCTTGAATTTATTATCATTACTTAATAAAAGAATATAACAATTAAACACAAGATAAAGTGAGTATAAAAGCATACACATGAATGTGCACACACATACACACACACACACACACGCGCGCGCACAGAATAGAGAGTGAGAATTTTATCAAATGTTTTATTTTTATATCAATGGTAGCAATAGAAGTTGCTACGAATATAAAGATATTAGGACTAAAAGAATCCAAGGCTATCTTTACGTTGTACCAAATTTTTTTCTGAATTCATCAAATAACGCAACTGCTGATAATACTTCAAAAATAAAAAACAAATAATAATAATAATAATCACCCTTCTAAAGAACTGATAGTTCATCTAAAACAACTCATTTAATCATTGTGAAACAGCAAAAAGGTTCCTCTGACAAATTTATGACCTAAGAGATTAATAAATAATATAATAAACATAGCATTAACATGAAAATAAAAAATAATAATCCTCATAAAAAAGCATTAAATATATTATACATATATACTGATAGCCATTTTATTTTATTATTTGTTATCATTAATTTTACCATTACAATTATTATTATTATTATTATAAATATTATTATCATCATCATAATCATAATTCTCTCTTAATAATAAAATTAAAAATTTAATTATTTATTATTTTAACTAGATCATAATAAATTGTTATATTAATTATAATATTATACAATATTATATCATTATATTGATGTGTATGCTGTACGTATACTGGTGATTGCAATATTAAGCTCAACGTCACTCACTATTGCGTCTCTACTGAACAATGAATAGCAAACAATAATAATAATAATAATTAATAATAAATTAATATAATATTTTACTTTACTCTTATTTTACAGCAGACATAGTTAACATAACTTTATATATAAATATATATAAACAATTCAAATTTTACTACTCACTGTTCAGCATATTTATTTAATTTATATATATATTTATACCTATACATATATTTTCTTCTATTTATTTTATTTATTTCCAGCTCTGTCAAATGCTAACTGATCTAATTTTTTTTTAATATAAAAACTAATTTTAAATTAATTAACAATAATGATACAAAAAACCAATGAAATTCTCAATTAAATACATATATCCATCCCAAAAAAAAAAAAAAAAACTTTAAAATTGGTTAAGAGTCCATGAATTTAAATGTGCCTATGTGTGGTATACATTTCCAAGTGTGGATTCAGCATCCAGGCGCAGTTACATCACAGGCCCATGCTAGTCATACACAGTTTCCAAAGCAATTTAACAGAAAAAGTGATGGAGAAGTTTCAGCAAGAGAAGCACAATATAGTTGTGATACCAGGAATAATGACTGGCATGTTACAACCAATCGACATTTCCATTATTAGGTCTTTTAAGGCTCATTTCTACCATGAATAAAGTTGGGTTTGACAGCAGGGCATTTGAAGAGAGGTTACATATCTCAATTCTGTGAATGGTTTGTGACTGCACGGAAACTCATATCACACAAAATGCTCACCAAGTGTTTGAAAGTCATCTCCAATTCAAAGTCGATGAATAGCACTAAAGACAAAACAGTAAGCTAAGTATTATCTGGGAGCAAGGACTATAATGAAGGTGGTAAGGAAGAGTCACCTGAAGATTAGGGCTAGATGTTATCAGTGCAAAATTGAATAAACTGTTGTTTTCACAAGGTATGTTTCAAAATGTTGTATTGTTTATTAATACATTTTTTTATAGACTGACCTGTAGGTCTAATAACTTTAACATAAACTGCAGTGTTTTTCCTCAGTGACTTTGGTTTAACTCATTTGGTTATAAACATACATTTAGATAAATTATACATATGAGGATTGTCTGACAAGTTAGATCCTCAACATGAAGATAGCAGCAATCATCAACAAAAGTTAGGGAATGTATATTTGCAGATGCGTTGAAAGGTACTCATTAAAACCTCAGCCATTTTGGATGCTCAGTTGTTTGATAATCATTGTGATTAGTAAGTCTTTGTGAGTGTTTTTGTGAAAAAAGAAAAAATAGAATATCGTACCGTGATTAGATACTTGCAATTGAAAGGTAATACACATATGCAAATTAAAACGAAGTTGGACACTATTGACAGGAGATTCTGTCCCATCATTTGCCACAATAAAAAGATAGGCAACTGAATTTAAACATGGTGGTAACAGCTTGATTGATGATGAGCATTTGGGATGCCCAAAAACTGCAACCTCCAATATCATCAAAAAATTTCATCAAATGGCAAATGGTACTGGACGGCCGATGAATTAATGTTAGAGATATAGCAGAGTCTATGCGTTATTGATAGAATAGTGTTTGTCATATATTAACTTCAATATGCGTAAGCTTTCTGCACAATGGGTGTCGCATTTGCTCACTTTGAACCAAAAACATATTTAAATTAATATTTCCATGGCCATGCTGAGCAGTTTAAGCAAAATGAGTCACATTTTTTGCATCAATTCATAGCCACAGATAAAACATTGATCCAGAACTACCACTCCTAAGATGAAACAACAGTCAAAACAGTGGACTGCAAAGAGTGAACCTGCTGCTCCAAAAAAAGGCGAAGACAGTCCCATTGGCAAGGTAGGTGATGGTGACTGGTTTTTAAAATAGTAATGGAATTTTGTTTATCTATTATCTTCAAAATGATAAAACAATAACATGAAAGTATTACAAAATCATTACTTGACATATCTCAATTCTGTGAATGGTTTATGATTACACAGAAACTCATATCACACAAAATGCTCACCAAGTGTTTCAAAGTCATCTCCAATTCAAACTCGATGAATAGCACTAAAGACAAAACAATATGCTAAGTATTATTCATGAAGGCAGAAATTGCAAAAAAAAAAACAACCACAGAAGAAGAAAGTACTTTTCCAACATGAAAATATGTCTGCTCACACTTTGATTGTCGCCATGGCTAAAATTCATAAATAGCACTTTGAATTGAGGAACCATTCACCATATTCACCAGATATGGGCCCCAAGTGACTTTTTCTTGTTTCCTAACCCTTAAAGTTTCACTTGGAGGAAAGAGGTTTTCATCAGATGAGGAAGTTATCATATACGTAAACATCTTTTTGCGAAGAAAGACACCAGCTACTATTTGGAAAGTTTAAAGAAATTAGAGCATCACTTGAAAAAAGAGTACTGACTTGAAAGGAGACTTTTTTGGAAAATAAAATTGTATTTGACAGAAAAAATACGTCTTTCTATGTTAGTCTTCAAAACTTTTCAGACATCCCTTGTACGTATATATATAAAACAGATCTAACTGTCTGAACTATTATAACTAGCTGGTTAATACGCTTATCTGCTTGTTTTTGTCTTTTAAAATTTTAATTTAGATAAATATCTCCATAACAGAATTAAATACACTATATGTATATAGATAAAACTATAATAACATGTAACAGAGAGAATGTAATTTGAGATTTTTTTAATATATTTGAAAATCAGCACCCACATGAAACAGATAAAATTATATTTCTTTATTTTATTTTATTTTTTTTTTTACTAAATAAGCAGAAAAACTTAATTTTATTTAAGATTTGTAACTTCATTATTTTCTCAGTTTATAACACAGATGGAAGGCCTGATGCTAAACTACCGAAGGACACTAGCAGCACACAACGAAAACTAATGGTTAACAGCTCACTCGCTAATAAGTGATTTATCTTCAATATTAACATGAATCATGATATGAAGAATGCTGATACCAGCATTAGTAAAAAAAAAAAAACCAAAACCAAAAAACAAACTGTGTGATATTAATACTAAAAGATTATCATTTCATGACATGAAATATTGTAATAAATATCTGTCTATTTATCGCAAAATTAATGTTTACTAATTAAAATATATAAAATAAATAATTTTTTTTTTAATTTTGTCAATTTTAATTTTTTCTTAAATATAGAGACAACTTAGGAAAAAATTTGACAATTTACTCCAATTTTTCTTCACTGAAATGTACAATTTGACCTGGAAATTTTTCTCAATAAAAAGCTGCCGTCTGGCTACTGATCCTTGCCATTCCCCCCTACTTAAAGTTTTATAGCTTTATTGTAGTTAAAGCTAAAATAATTTAATTGGTACTTCTTAATTTTAATTTTGTTTACAGGAGAAAAGAATTAATTTTGAACAATAAATAAATTTGAAGAGACAGAACTTTATAGTAGGAAAATGGGTAAAAGAATTTCTATTAAAAATAATTTGGATTTTTTTTAAAAATATAAATCAATCACTGACTACATAAACTGATGTTTAATTCATTCTTAAACCTTCACTGAACCACTTCTCTTTAATGGCAACAAAAAAGATTTTTAAAATATTAATCTACAATTTACTATACAGCAGTTTTGATTCTATAACTTAAATTTAAACACAAATCCAGATATTCTCATTATAAATCTAAACAGGAATTAAACTTAATTAAATTAAAATCAATCCAATAAAATCGCTTATAAATACAATTCCTTTTAATTAATTATTTGTCTGATAATATGATTTATTATTTGAACTGCTTTCAACTTAACATAAGCAGAAATCTAATGCTATAATCTAAAATTATAATTGATGGTTCTAGTGAGAATTTAAGAACTTATCACAATTTTAATACTCTAGAGAAAGAGAGAGAGATTAAAAATTAGCAGAAGTCCTGGCTTATCCGATAAGTTACCTCGGTTGCTGATTTGGTTTATTTGCAAAACCCAGATGACAATGATAGGATCACACTCCACTGTAGTTCAATGAAAACCGCAGAAACGCTTAGCATTATAGTGTAAATTAATGATATGCTTCTGCTATAAATTTGGTAATAATTTTTTATTTATTTTACATCTAAAAATATTACAAAATTGAAGAAATTTAGGATTTTAAAAAATATAATTATTTTACAAATAGAAATTATGATATTAAAGTATATATTATTAAATTAGATCAGTAGATTAACACATTTTATTTAAATATAAATGTAATAGCGACAATAATTTAAAATTGTTCTTACACCAGAAAACTGAGAGCTGCATGACAAATATGTGTCACAAGGATGCTCAATTGCTCCTAATAATAAAAATAACATTCACAGGAGTAAAATACACTTATTATAAACAATTATTCAAATAAAATTACAGTTTACATAAAATAATAGAAATACATCCAATACATTAAATACATACTAAAGTTAAAAAAAAAAAAAAAAATAATAAAATCACAACTGCAATCGCATCTTGCATTTTAACTGCAAAATAATAATATTAAATATATAACATATAAAGAGTATACGTATTCTTTCCATTACATGAATGGAAAATTTAGTTCACACAAACATAATGGAGCGGCGATCAACTGGCAACAAAATTTATTCATTATTTAGCCTATTTATTAATTTACTTATTATTAACTAATAATAAAAAAAAAATCAAATAAATTTGTTAAAATTACATTTCTTTTTACACACACGAATACAAAATAACATGTGCAAATAAAAATAGTAATAATCTATTATTAGTATACCAATTATTTTCTGTTCTTAATATTGCTCTGTAATAGTATTGTTAATTCTGTTTTATTAATGCAATTTAAATTGTAAACAATAAGCAAAATTAATGATTTGATGCAATTCTCTATTTCTTTCTATTTTCAATTACCTTTTAATTATAATAATAAATTTTTTACATTAAACATCTTTAATTATTAAAATTAAATTATACTTTAATAAGGAAACATAGTATGAATAAAGTCAACTAAGCATTTAAGTAGTAAAACTTATATAAGGAGTGGCAGACTAGATGGGACTCTACAAATAACAGACGTTGGACTAACCGTTTAATCAAGGAGATCGTACTGTGGGTTGAGAGGGGTTTTGGAGAATTGAACTTCTGGCTACCCCGGTTCTTGACTGGACATGGGGCCTGCCTTTAGATCTAATCTGTATGGCAGAAATAGGGCCACGGATGCAAACTGCCCTTATTGTGGGGAGCATGACATTCCAGAACATAAGGTATTCATATGCGGAAGGTGGATATAAAAGAGGCGTGATTGTGAAGTGAGAATAGGGCTGATAGATGTCGATACCATTATTCAGTGTATGCTCTACAGAGAATAAGAATGCAAGGGAGCATCAAAATACATCACCAGGGAACTACAATTCAAGGATCGGCAAGCAAGGGGATGAGGGACAGCCCCCTGTGGAGCTGCCATCCATATGTCTTGTTTGGATGTGCGCCAGTGAGGAAGCATGGGGACTGTACACCCCCAAGCAAAAAGACTGTAGTCCCGATGGGGAGGCCCCCGTGGGTTACCCCGCTAGAGTTATGGCACAAAAGACCAAGTCCCGGCTGCCCAGATAGGGATGTTGGGAACAACATAGCCAGGCCCAACGTTGTTGTCCGGGTGGCTAGAGACAATGGCACCTCCCAGTCATGTTTGTGCTTAGATGCGGGTCCAACTCTAGGAGGCAAGAAGAAATGAAGTATTTAAATTGGCTAAATTTATCATTAAGATATCACTTTTACAGGCAACTATAAAATATAATACAATAATTTCTCTATAAATAATTTTCAAGTTAAATGTATTACACTATTCAAAAAGTAAAATATACTGAAACTCATACTGATAAAAGTAAGGTCGCTCTAAAATGTTTTTGTACTTTTTTTTAATTTCTATAGATAATTCCAGAAGAATTCTTCTGAAGTATAAAAAGTTCTATTCTATAGAACTATAAATTCTGTTTGATATAACTAGTTTAGCAAAGAACATTTCATCAAGAATTATAACATATGATCTTCTAAATTAGATCATTATGCAACTTATAGTAATCAAATAATATTTGCCTTCACTTATTTAAAGAGCTCTGAGGACACTGTCATACGTCATTACAAGCATAAATGTGAAGATAACTGTAAAGATATAATATCTAAATAATTGTAAAGAAAAAAAATAATTGTAATACATTCCTCTATTATATTTTCTATTCAGAAAAAAAAAATCAACTTTTCTTTTATTGATTACAATTACTTTCGACGTAATAAAATATTACATATATATAACTTGTTAAAAATTAAAATAATTCATCAAAATATTGACCACTGTTGTGCTAATTATATTCAGAAAACAGCAACTTAACCAAAAAGTATGTAACAAAAAAATCTTTAAAAAAAAAACTAATATCAATAGTCAACTTTCGCAGGATCCCGCATCATCAGTCTGTACATAATTCTATAACTGCATTAACATAGAACAAAAGAGAAATTAAAACTTACAAATTTAGAAAACATAACACTAACAACCACAAAATTTGTAACAACAAAATTAAACTACCATTATTCCAATAATATAGTGAATTATTCAAAAAGTGTAGTTGTATTCTTGCAACAAATTTTGAGGTTGTTAGTGTTATGTTTTCTAAATTTGTAAGTTTTTATTTCTTTTATGTTATTTATTGATGCAATTATACAATTATGTATCGACTGATGATGTGGGATCCTGCAAAAGTTGACTATTGGTATTAGTTATTTTTAGGTTTTCTGTTACTGTGTTTGGTGGTCATGTTATTGTTTTTCAAATAAATATATATATATATAAAATCTGAAACCCATTAATGTTAAAATATGAATACAGAGTGTTCTTGTATTAAACAGAAAACAAGTGGAATACTATCAGTCAATAAATGCCAAGTAATTAATTATTAGCAACAAATTAACAACCATTGAAAAAATTATTTTTTTAATCCTAAACCACACTACATAAATACATATATATCTTAAATTTAAAAACAAAAGAAAAGAACAATAATAATAATACCAACAGTCAAAAGCAGCCAAATTAGGCATCACTAAAGGAAAAAATCCAAAATAATCATAATAATAATAATAAATCAGTAGACAAATGTCTAATATTACAAGAAAAATATTATAAACATGTAGTATTTATAATAATATTTTTTTAGGATGCATAACAGAACAATGTAGCTGCTCCTTATACAGCTGCCACTGTCGATTACATCACTGAATATAACAGTCTTAATAATAACAATGCCACTATTATAAGTAAAATATGACTGCTACTGCTATATAAAAGAATGAGAATATTAAAAAAAAAAACATTATAATAACTTGTAAATCAACCACTACTTTAGTGTATTTATTACACTAAAAAATAAAAATAAAGATTGATTACATACTCTACAAAACAGTTAATTTAGTTATTAAAATGTACTAAAACTATGTAATTTTTATTATACCTTCCACCACATTTAGTTTTTTTCATAATTATATATAGACAAACCATTTAACAGACAGATAAAACTTTATCAAAAAAATAAAGGTTAACAAATTCTAATATATATAAATGCAAAAGTTTGTGGCGGGTTCTTTCTATCTAAACATTATCGTGTGAAAACCGACTGATTGCTTTCAAATATTCAAGATGGATTCATGTTTCCCAGGAAGGTTTAAAGCCCATTGATCAAGGATCTATCCTCCTTAGGGATGAAGTTCTCCTTGATAAAAGTACATGTACTTTTGTTACTATAGTTAGAACTATAATAAAGTCGTTTGTAATTTAGTTTCTTTAACAGGTATTTGTAAAGTTTATATATTTCCTTCTTTGTCATTTTCTTTTCTCTTTTATTTTTTTTTTGTTCTAAATAACGTCCCCATTTTAGTATATAAATGCGAACACAGTGAGGGGGTCCAGGAAGCTTCATCTTATTGAAATGGGTAGGAAAGACTATAGGCTAAACGAGAAATATTATAAAAAAAGAATTATGATATGTATTATCTTTTTAATTCAAGTATTATATAATGCATTTTAAATATTAAATTACACTTAACTAAACAGATTACTGAGATTTTTTTTTTTTTTTTTACAAACTTCATCGGCCAAATCAAAGAAGCAAAGTGAAAATTTTTTTTAAGCTTAATTTGTTAAAATGGCAAAACACCACATAACTACACAGTTGATGACATTCAATACATGATATCTCACTAGAAGAGGTAAAGATGAACCAAACAAATAGTAACAAATGAAAAAAACTGAAAAAGATATTCTGGACAAAATATACATAAATTCTAGTTAAAGTATCTTCTCACAAATGGCATAATTCAAGAAATACAGCTTGGTCACTTTGCTGAGAACTAATTTCCTAGTAGTACAGAAGCATTGTTCTACATCTTCTCCTGTTATATTACCGATAAATGATTAGTATTATCAATTACATAGGTTTATGTCCTTCACTAATTTCAATTACAGCAAGACTACTTTCTGTATATAAAACCAATATATAGCTTCTATCAAGATATGCACATTTGAATGGAAATTTAACCTATTAGTATGAATAAAAGGCAAGAAACAAATAGGTAAATATTTACTATAAATAAAGGAGATGAAAGATTAAATAAATTATATCATTCACATAAGTTTAGATACTTACCATAATGAACGATTTTAATATCAAAAGAAAATAATTAAAAGCACAAATCTCTGTACAGACAAATTTTTAAAAGAATTACTCAGATTCTTAACAAAAATTAAAAAAATAATGCAATAAGACCTCTAATTAATTCCTTATAAATATCAGCTATTGAATTTAAGAAGAAAAATTAAAACCAAAGAATATATACTTAGATTGTGAGATAGCATAATCCAATCTTCTTAAGTTTAGGTTTGAGATGGGACAAAAACAAATTACCTTAATGAAATTAATTAATTACAATATTTATTTCACAACTCCATAAAATAAAAAAATATCACAAAAAAATCCAATTTCTTTTTTATTAAATAAAAAAAATTATTACATTAAAAAATTTTTATCAATCATTTACTTTCTTTCTTATTAATTAATTATAATTTTAAATTCTACAATTATGTTATTATCATGCACTCTATTAACACCAAATGATACCATATCAGCGATGAAGAATAACCCTTGCAGTAATTACCTCAACCAGATTATTTTGCAGAGGAACTGATTTCAAAGAACAAAGAAGTTATTCAATTTCTCAGGGCTGCTACTTTTGTTATATAACACTGCAACTTTAATTGAATTTAAAATGTCAGTCGCTACAGATAAAGTCACTTGGTTGCAAGAAATCTTTCATCCAATCTGAGGAATTTATTGTGAAAATCCTTAAGTCATAGAGCAGATAACAGGAACTAAAAATCAGCTCAAAAGAGTAGAAAAAATTAAAAATTTCATGGAAAAACAAAAAATTAATATAAAGTAGTCCGTGAAATAAAAGTCTACAGAAAAATTTCAAGTGTAAATATGGCTGAAGGTTGTCAAGCACACAAAGTCAAATCCATATCACACCTTTCTTCAGCGGAAAGAGTGAAGTAACCCTAAATGACCAATTCTTCAAATTCCAGTGGTGTCTCTCAAAATACCACTAAAGTAATAACATGGATCATTCTAAGTTTCATCAATATGCTGAGGTCTGTGTGCACCAAGGAACTAGATTACTTAGAGAAAATAGCAAAATAAGCCATAGAACAGTCACCTGAATGAATGTTGAGAACATCTGTATGGGATTAGAGAAAATAATCAATGCAAAGAAGTAAGTGAGCAACCCACCATTGGTGTTACCAGATTCTTTTTTGAATAAGGATTACAGTAATTTTGAATCGCAAAAAAAACTTAAAATAGTCTTTAGTATTAAGGTTTGTTTCATCTTATTTTAAGTTATTATTTTTTAAAACTTATTTTTAAATGCCAATTACTGTGTTTCTATTACTTTGTAAATAACATAAATGTTCCTATTAATAAAAGTAATAATTTTTTTCTTTTTCTGTGCGCTTCTATAAAAATAATTTATTCCTTCAGTACATCAACCTGAATAAGGAAAACTTTTGGGGTGGCAAAAGTCTATATGGTTTACAAACTATAACACTCTAGAACTGTACTTTTAAATGGTTAAAGAATAAAATAACAAATATCTTGACCAGCTATCTACTATAAATACTTACCTTTACTTTTAAATATATCCAGTGTTTATAGTACAGATTTTCAAGTTTTGGATAAAACTTATGTGTTTTGCTTAATTTACAATAGCTTTTACAAATTTTGTGTTTGTATATAAATTTGTATATTAATAATAAAGGGAATATTTTTAAATACATTTACATTTTTGTTTCTCTTAATTCATTTTTCATCTAAGTTTCAAGTTGTTACAATGTAGATAAGTCAAGTCTGCCTGTTGACACTCCCTTTATAATTTAAATCTTATTATAGCACCAATATATGTTAGTCTCGTAACATTGCTATACTAAAATATAGCATTTTTATCTATTTATTATGGATGAAAAAATCCCAGTAATCTCTCTACAACAGCTCTAATGCAATTGTCTGTTGTATTAATTCACCTGCTTTATTTGCAGAAAAAAAGTATTCGTAAAATTTTACAATTATGTAGTATAAGGACGGGCTGTTAAAAGGAGTTGAATTTTATCTTGTGAACAGAGAGAGGGAGTGAGAAAAACAGAGAGACTGAATGGTGAGCCTTGCCAAGTAGTAGGCCTGCTGTACTACTGAATGCAGTAATACAGTACACAGGGAGCTACAGTCTCAGTATTTTACAGCAGAGATAGGGTGATCAGTATACAGCAGTTCCTACCATTTTCACTTTTTCCAGGAAAAACATGAATCACAACACAACTAAAGTTAGGTGGTCAGGCCCGGCCAGTTGTTCAATTGTTTAGAACATTGAGCGTGGGTTTAGATTACTGTGCGATATTTGTTTGCAGATTGTTTTTTCTGTTAAATTAATGTAACAATCTTTACAGTTAACAGTTTTTTCATTGTTTAAATCAAGTATTTTTTTTTAACCATGTGGTCAAAGCGTAAAACAATATCTTTGCAAGAAAAATGGAAATCATGATTCTTTAATTAGAGAAAGCTATTAAACAAATCAACATTCATCAGAAGTTTAACTTAGCAAGCTCATCAGTGGACACAATATGGAAAAACAAATACAAAATTCAGTCAGCTTACAGTGAAGAGTAACTTAAAAAGCTTTGTTAACCAAACTTTGAACAAATTAATCATGCTACTCTACAGTGGTTTCAACAAAACTGAACTTTAAATTTTCCAACAGACAGACCCCTGTTAAGAACCCAAGATAAACACTTCGCTCAAAGTTTAGGCGATATAATTTTAAAGTTTCTGATGGTTGGGTAGAAAAAATTTAAGCAATGACACAACATTTCTTTCACTAAAGTTAGCAGGGAAGCAAAAGGTGTTGATCTGAATATTATAAATGATAGGTTAAAAAATGTGGGGTTAGAATATGTAATGGTTACATGAAAGAAGGTACATTCAATGTTGAAGTAAAATTTTTTTACGTTCTCTCTGATAAAACATTAAAATTAAAAAAAAAAAAAAATGTATAGACACAAAACTTTCTAAAGAACAAATCACTATTTTTGTCTGTGCTAATATGACAGGGACAGAGAAACATTCTTTTAGTTATCGGAAAACTGAGATGTTTAATTAAAAAAGATCATTCAGTAAGTCTGCTACTAAAAGCACAGGAAAATCTGACTGAAGCAACAATAAAAAATGGATTCTATCATACTAGCGTTTTTGTACAAGTTGAAAAGAATAATCCCAACTGTGGTTTAGTTAACAGAGTTCGCTAACAGAGTGAATAAAACAACTTAAATTGTCACAAACACTTGCAGAAGGATTTTGATGTTAACGTAAGCATCAACAATAACTTGACCACCTCCATGCCTTTAAGAAACAATGCAATAATAAAGAATAAAATCACTCAAAATTATGACAAAGAAAGTGAAGAAGAGGATGAAACAGAACCAGAGATAATACCGCCTTCCAATAATGAAGGTCTTGATGGTACTTAACTTGTTTCTATCTATTTCAGATGTCATGACATTGACAAGAATTTACAGACAAGTTCTGAACATCAAAGAAAAAATATATTCTTAACATCAAAATATAAATAATAATTACCAGTTACTGTTACTATTGAAAGAAAAAAGTATTCATTAAAACTGATCCATATAATTGAAATTTTTAACTTTAAAAATGATAAGCAACTAAATTTTTTTGTAATTTGCATATATTTGAAATATTCTTCTGTTCGTGAATTAAATGATATAAATTTCATTTTTAATTTTTTACTTCTTTGATATTTTTGTAGCATGTTACTGTATTTACATAAGTGTTATATGTTTATGAATAACCTAAGTCTTGGTACCCCACTTAAAGATAAACAAATTCTTCTTTTTTTTTTTTATGCATTGTCAGTTTAATTGTTATCAAAATATGATGCTATAATTCTATAACCTTTAAAAAATTATGAGTAAAATTAAATAAGGAAATAAAATTTTGTAGAGTTGTTATATTTAGGTACGATATTAAACAGGTAAAACACAACACATAACATACTTCTGATAACATTACTTCCGGTTTGAAAATTTGTAATTCTGGATTTTTTTTTATTATTCCTCTCTCTCCTCATTGAAATCTCTTTATAGTAGCAAAAATGCTGGGTCCCTTCAAACCCATTATAGAAATAAATATCTGTATGTATTGAAAAATTACAAATAAATTGTAAAAAAAACGCTAAATAATTTTTGAAATACTACTACTATATATGAATATGAGGAATAGTGAAAAAAGTAATTTAAACCAGAAACACCTTATTTTTCTTAGCTATTTTTTATACTGGTAATTATATTTATTTTCAACAAAGATTTTCAAATGGAAAGTCCAAATAAAATTACTGGGGACAAAGCTTTACAATCCTCTAAAGACTATATAAACTAAAATTCATCCCATTCACAATTGTCATCTGACAATTGTTCTTATTTTAATAAAATTGACCATGTCCAAAATAAAAAGAAAAAAAATTTATATATATAAATTAAAAACTAAAATAACAGTGTATGAATTTATTGCATGCCAAATATTTATGATTAATTTTTTAAGATCACAATACTTATCAGAACAGCTATAGAAGGATTAGTCATTCTGAGTTTACGTGGAAGAAGCGAGTTTTGTTAGATATTAAGAAGAATGAACTTCCTAATATATATTTAAAGGTGACACCAATATATTTTGCAATCCTTGTAGTAACATAATCATAAAACAAATAATAAATGTACAAAAAGTTATTTCTATATAATGTAAAGAAAAATTATTTCTATATAAATTTAATACTTAATTATAAGAAACAGATATTTCTCAAAACCGTAAATAATCTATTATAAATGATGACACTAATAAAAGATAGCATAAGAGAGGAAGAGAGAGATAGATAGAGAGAGAGGTGCTGAATGTAACAAAAGAAACAAAAAAGTGAATTGGAAAGAACAATTTTTAAAAATAAGTCAGTGAATTTTTTTTGTCTATTTCATAGTTCATAATAAAAAAAAGGAATATTAATTAAATAATTTGGTCGATATATTAACGATTTGAAACAAGAAATACATATCATTATCTTTTCCTTTTTTTTTATATTTTGACAAACTAATTAAAACCACGCATTAAAATATAGAATTGAAACAATTCCATGTTTCAAATTAATTTATTTTTCTTATTTTCTAAAGAAATGCAAATTTAAAAAAAATAACTTGTTAAACTATAAAATAGCCAAACAAATTCAATTTAATTTCAATGTTGGTAAAACAAAACATTGCAGTAAATAGAAGTACTATATACAGTGACATCTAATATTATATATTTGCTATATCTTAATTTTTATAACTTTTATTATTTTTACTAGTATTCAAAAATATTAATACTAGTTTTGAATTACTTGATTTAACTAGTACAAAATCTGCAATTTCACTCGCGTAAGTAAAGTACAGTTTTCCTGATCTTTTTATTAAAATATAAATACAACAAAATACAAAGAAAAAAATAGTTCAGTCAACAAATACAGAACATAAAAAAAATATTTCACAAAAACACTAATTCGAAAAAATATAAAACTGAAATGTCATAAGGTAACGTAAGCAAATAACAAAAATACATGTAGTAGCAGTAGCAGTGTATCGATAGCAGCACTGAATTAAGAATGCTGCCATAACATGATGTTATGCTACATTGTAATGGTGCTGCTCTAATCCTAGAGCTTAGGCCTCTTAATATCGAGGTCGCTTGAATCACCGCTATCATCAGGATGCAAGGGCTGGAAGTCTGGAATCTGTTCACGAGGTGGATTCCATCCCTCGCCACGAAGTGGCGGTGAACCTGACGCTTTTGGTGTCACGCCTCCTCCCTATAACAAAAATGAACCGAGAAATTAATAAATCACAAAAAAAATTCAAAAACTAAAATTAATTTAACTTAACAAAATTCACAAATTGTAAAACATCACTTGCGATTACATTTATAAGACATTTAAGCCACATTTCCCATTATTTAATTAGTAAACAACAAAAGTCATCATCGTCATTATTTCTAAAACAAAGATTTATCACAAACAGGCTAATCTCTGTGTGCCTAAACCGATCCTACAACAAAGCAAGCAATTTGAAACCACCATTCCACCCCTTGACTGACTGCCCTTAGTCCTTGCTAATTGCTGATTGTCTCGCAATCTCATTCTTTGTACTTCAGACAACACAGTTTATAAACTGTAAAAGAACTGATGGAGACAAACTGGATGAGACATTTAAATAGCTGTCATGGACTTTCTCAAAAAAAATCACCGATTAATGCATTATTTTACAGAGTGATGACATATGGTTTCATCTGTCTGGATATATTCCTTATTTATCCATTCATAATACTTCTAAAAGCTTAATATAAAAAGTAATTTGATACATAAATAAATGTAGGAAAATAAATAAATGAAAGATATATGTATACAAATAATTTTCAAGAGATGAAAACAAACCATTAAACATGGATTGCATACGGTTTAAAATGGATTTACAAATTTATTAAATTACAATAAAAATATGTAAACAATACACACTTTTTATTTGTAATGTCCATATTTAAGTCCTAATGTTATTTCTCAGTTAACACTTCAAGCTACTTTTACATACTTCACTAGATAAAATACTTGCCGTGAATAAGATGCATTAAGTTCATTTAATTCCTGCCCTAATTAAAAAAAAAATATATATATATATATATACACAAGTATATATATTATTGCCCTAATAATAATGAATCTGCTTTAAGGTGAGGAATTGAAGAAAGTTCAAGCGCTGATTGCACATATTGAAAATGTTTATATTAATAAAATTGTGAAAAAAGAATTTAAATCAAAACATAAATTAAGCAGGCTATAATTTATACACTAATTTCTTTATGAAATAAAGTTTAATAAATTTAAGTTTTACCTTAAACTCTGTTTTAATTCAAATTTGACAAATTCATAGAAAAAACTTCATTGAAAATGATAATTGAAAATGCCTTATTGCCAAAATGAAATTTTTTCAGCTTTCAATAATAAGGACCTTCAGCAACTCTTTTTTTAGTCCAAAAAAAAATTTAATTAGTTTTTAACAGATAAATTACACAAGTTTTTTTTTATATATAACTGTTTGACAGATTATTATTTTATACTGACAGAATAAAATAATCATACAGCTTATGAAACATATTTCTTAAAATCTTCTTTTAAAGCTTAATCATTGAGCATTTGTTAACAAGATATATAGCTCCTAAAGAAATAATATGATACTGATCATCAGAAACTCTCACTGACTACATGCGAAACTACTTTCCGAAATTAAAAATAGGAAATAATATATTGTTTCTATAATTATATCTTGGAGAGCTGCATCAAACCAGTCAAATGACTGAAGACAAAAAAAAAAAAAAAGAAAAAAGTAATTACATCATAAGTCCAAATTTTTTTATTTAACTGTTGCTAGAGGGTATGCCATAATTTTTCAAAGAATTCAAAATGCAGTAGATCCACGAGTGCTTCTTTCAACAAGATGATTTGTTGCAAGATAAATGTGTCACACCTTATATTTAATCGGCCCATGTTAAGAAATTTTTTACTAAAGAACTGAGTCTTAACCTTTGCTGTCAAAACACAATCTATGGTTGTATATAATAATACAACCATGTATTATTATATGTATTATGTATTATGGTTGTATTAATTCATATCTAATTTTTATAAACACTTATTTGTAAAGTTTAAAATATAAATCTCCACATTTTGAAATAACTTAAAATCTTTAAACACCACCAATGGCATACCTCGAATAAATTTACAATGCAAAATTAAAGTCCTTATACAGCTTATGTGCTGTATAAGGCTTTATATAACTCAAAATCCTTTGTAAGAGTAAACATGCAAGCAATCATGAACAAAAGCTAGTATTAAAGAATTTTTTTTTTAACTTATTAAAAGCTACATAATGTTGCAAAAATCACTGTGAAGATAGGCCCTTCACATAAGGCTTTCTCTCTTTATCTGTTTAGCCTCTGGCCTCTGGATTAAAAGTATTACTTCAAAGGATGAATGAGGATGATATGTATGAATGTAAATTAAGTGTAACCTTGTACAGTCTCCATTCCTGAGATTTTTGGTTAATTGAAACTCAACCACCAAACAATACTGGTATTCACAATATAGTATTCAAATCTGTATAAAAGTAAATGCCTTTACTAAGATTTGAACCTTAAAACTCTTTGTCTTTGAAATCACTTGACTTGCGATGATGAGTTTAAGATTAGACCAACCCGGTAGGTTTTGACATAAGGCTAGTTTTAAGCTGTTTACTGTATATTTTTTATTTCTGAAGTATAGCTAGTTTCTAGTTTATTTAAATACTCTTAATTATAGATCTTTAGATTAATACATGGTTTAAAGAACATTTGCAAGTAGGTTTAGTTTCTTAACTAGATGTGACTAATTTATTTGCACAAACTACAATCAGGAAAATGTAATAGAAATTGAAGTCTAATAGAAAAATGAAATGAAGCATAATCTAGATTAAAACATTTTCCATATTTTGGTTTGATTATTTAAATAACTGTTAACATAAATAAATAAATTAATTAAAAAACTGAATTCATCAATATTTCCAAAATTGTTAATATTTTATTATCTAACAACAAACATAATTCGTTTTTTAATACTTTAATGCTGAATTAACCAAGAAATATAATTTGCTTACATCAAAATTTAATTTAAACATCAGAAAAACATTTCTGAAAGTATATGTTTGGAGCATAGCTTTATATAGAAGTGAAACCTGAACGATCGGAGTACCTGAGAAGAAAAGATTAGAAGCTTCTGAAATGTGGTGTTATAGGAGAATGTTAAAAATCAAGTGGGTGGATAAAGGTACAAATGAATAGGTTTTGCGGAAAATCGATGAAAAAAGATGCATTTGGAAAAATATAGTTAAAAGAAGAGACAAACTT
>JAAAKQ030291179.1:0-10304 GCA_010016005.3 Zanna intricata
TTCTTATTTTTAGATATAGAATCCGTTTCCGAGAGATTGCCGTGCAGTTTTGATACACTCTGTAAAATCACACAAATTATCAATGCCTTTTGCGAAAACTGACACTATTGTATGTTGCATTGACTTGGGCCGATACCCTAAATGATCTCGAGTTATATAGGCATTTTACTTCATACTAAAAGGAAAATGATAATTTTTTTTCTGTAAGGTCCTACAAGTCATATGAGACGGGCAAAATCTGTCAAGAAAATTTGACAAAAATGATTTAAAGGCTCTCTGAAGTAAGCGGATTTGCAATGAAAAATACAACAGGTAAGTAAGATACGATGCAATAGTTGCAAGAGCTGTAGAACATGGAATGATGGAAGCACCAGTGGAACACATCTGCAGAAGCTAGATATACGCATTCCATCCATTTTTTAAGACATTACATAAAAGATAGTCGGTCATGAACCATTATAAAGATGAAGATGAAGGTCGTGAGAAATTTAATCGTTGGTTAGAAATGTTTATCCCATACTATGTTGATTTATTTTTTTTTTTTTAGTATTTTATATAAACTATATAATATTAAAGGGACCAGCATCTAATAGCAAGAGTATCGTTGCGTGGTATGTAAACTTAAAGGAGAATGGTAGTCGACCTTCCACGAACAGGACGGCCATCCGTTAGTGAAGAAATGGTTGAGATTGTGCGGCAAGCATTTCTAGACAGCCCTTCCAAATCTGCCCGCCGTACATCTCGTAAACTAAGGATATAATTTTCGATAAAAAAGAATAACCAGTGAAAGTTTCATGCCTGAAGAAAAAAATATACGTATTTTAACTAAATATATTAACATCCAGAGTAACGTTTTTAGCATGAATTCATTTGGGGTCTTGCTGAAACTCGCTAAACACAACCGAACAAAAAAGAAACATTGATATGAGAAAAAAAAAGAAGAAAAAAACGAAGAAAAAGTTGTTTTTCGTCTAGATACAAAGAGATACCTAGGAAAGGCTGTCTCAGAAAGAAAAAAACGTAGTCTATTTTTGCGTATATGTATTGAAAGTATCCAATTAACTATGATAATCAATAATTAAATTCTAGATATTTTCCAACTAGATGTAAATAATAAATATTTATAACAATGAAAAAAAAATAAACTTAAATTTCCAATACAAACATAACCGATTATAAACGATAACAAATTTTTAATTCAACAATCTGTTGTCAAGTCAGTGATTGAAGATTTAAATTTACATATACATCGCTTCAACAATGCTGTAATTAAAAAAAAATAAATAAAAAACGATAAAGGGCATGAGTTGCCCAATAAAATCAATGAAAAAATATATAAAACCTTAAAACAAAATGAAACGTGATGTTTAAAAAAAAAAAATTAAATCAAATAAACCATCTGTATAAATAAATAAAAACTGAAATCGGTGGTATGGAATACAGTGTGTAACAAACCCTGAAATTGTTATTTCAGTAAAGAAATAAATAAGCAAACAGAATTAAGAAAGCAAAAACATCTGTACAAACAATTGCAAAATAAGATCAAGGCTACGTACGAATTACTGTAATTTTTTTAAACGAGCACAATATATTGACGACGTATTTCGACAAAATTTTTTCTTAACTATACCTATTATCTACCTAAAAGTTTATAAAAAATTTACATTACACAAATCCGCACTAGATTTTTAAATCGATTCGTTTTACAACGTAAGAGTATATACGTAATGTAGTAATACCAAATAATATCCCCACCAAAAAAATTTTTGGATTTTTATTCGAGATAAATTAAAAATAAAGACTAAATAATTTTAGTTGAAGTTAACTCTACTACGGCTAGGTTTTTTTTTTTTTTTTTTTTATTAACCTCCGGAACACCGTTAAGGTATATCTTCAGAGGATGAGATGAATGAATTGTAGCTTGTGTGAAAAATGCCATGCCTGACCGGGATTCGAACCCGGGACTTCCGGATAAAAGGCCGAGACGCTACCACTCAGCCACGGAGGCCGGCACTACGGTTAGGTTAGTTGAAGAAAACTCTACTACAGTTTTGTTTAGTAAAACGATTGCACAAAACCGTATGGCTAAATGTATTTCATACGATTTTCATTTGTAGTTTATTGTAAAAAGAAAAATACTCGTTATCATCAAAGGTGGATAGCAGAAAAAAATACAAGAGTACATTTAAGCATACACGTGTAAAACATGCATACATTTTTTAGTTTAAAAATTAAATTTATAAAAACAATTAGCATAGAAAATCAAGTATAACACTACATGAAGCAAAGAAAAAAATTGCAACGCGAAGGCTTAAAATAACCCTAAGACGTAAACTGTAAATAAGCGGTACAATATACTTCATAAAAAGTATACTATTATTTATAATAAAACTATTACTCACTCAAAGTAAATTTTATTTCTTGGACAAACGAAACGAAGATATTACTCACCTGTAATAAGAAAAAGAAAAAAGTTAATTCAGTCCATTAAAAAACAAATATCATGAAATAAAAACACTAGCACAAATAAAATGAAAACAACACTAGTACATCAAAATTTGTAAAAATTTATACATAAATTCAAATCTTATAAAAGCATAATGTTCAGACAACATAAATTTCTGAAGAAAAAAAAAGCAATAGACAAAATTTGATGTTACCCTAAAATTCTAAATCATAGCATAGAATTTTTTGTGAACAAGAAATCTGATGTGGACACTTAATGATTTCCTTGCACGCCTACTACATTAAATCTCTCTTTATCTGTTTAGCCTCCGGAACTACCGGTAAGGTATTAGTTCAGAAGATGAATGTGAATGAAGTGTAGTCTTGTACAATCTCAGGTCGACCACTCCTGAGAAGTGTGATTAATTGAAACCAAACCACCAAAGAACACCGGTATCCACGATCTAGTATTCAAATCCATATAAAAAATTTTATCTTTACTAGGACTTGAACCTTGGAACTCTCGACTTCGAAATCAGCTGATTTGCGTTGTCGCGTTAACCACTAGACCAACCCGGTGGGTTTACTAGATTAAATCTACACACTTTTATTTTTTAAATTTTATTTCATTAATAAATTCTGATATTTTTTAATTTTTTTATTGTTATTGAATTATTATTTATTGTAAATTTTTTTTTACGATCAGAGGTTAATAATTATTAATAAATCAATACATTTAAATTAAAAAAATAAAGGTTTAAAAAAAGGATATTAAGTCGGGATTAAAAATGATGTGGTTACTCTTGTAAGATCGAAATATTTCATTAATTAAAAATTTTATTTGGCTATAACTCGGGAGCCAATGAAAATAAGTACCACTTATACTAAATCGTTGAAAAGCTCTTAAGAAAAAGTCGAAAATCTTAATTTGTTTTTTTTGGAATTTGGGCTTTTTTTTGGATACTTTTTTTCCAGTCGATTGCAATCAAAAGCGGAAGTGAACAGCTAGATGTTACAACATTTCTAAATCTAAAATTTCAACATCGTACGGCGAATGGTTTTTGAATTATGCGAGATATCCGAAACTAATCGAAATGGATATTTCCGTTGAAATCTTAAAACCGAAATTTTTCGCGATCACATTACTTTCTTTACTTCGTACAAATGAGTAAAATAGTAATATTTTAATGTAATAAAACTATGAAATACGTAAATTAACATCATTTTAAATTAAAAAAGAAAAAAATTACGTAAAAAACCGAAGTACAATTATAATCTAGTTTAAATTACGTTCCCTTTAAAAATGAAAATAATTAACTTGACAAATTTATACAAGGTTTTTTCTGATTACATTTGAAGGAGGAGTTTATATTTATTACTGCTCAAGACAATATAGACAGAGCACAACATGACATTCGTTAGTACTTTGAAAAAGAAACCTTGACGATTCATAAAAGTTAATTAACTTAATATAATTTTGGTTGGCGTATTTAAATTAAAAACTTAATTCAATCTGCCCTATTTTTTATTATTATTTTTTTTTTTTAACAAAACTTATTTCATTGAACTATTATTACAAATTTATTTCCTTTGCTTCACTGTACATTACAAGACCAAGCGATTATTCGTTCTCCGTTTAACCGTTCGAGTCTTTTATTCATAACTAATAAATGGCCAGGTTTTAAGATCAAAAGAAGAATCGGTAATCTTCGGTATCTTCAAAAATTTATAATTTTGTTACACAACAATAAATAATATTACTATTATAAATGTTACCAAAAACCGATGACAATTCTTTTATCAAATCGAACTGATTCTATTTTCGTCAATTTTTGAAACATATCCGAATAAAATTTTGTTTTTAATTTCTTTTCATGGATTAAAAAAATTCAGGTATATTTGATACGGGCTATGGGGCCCCGTATTATCTTATTCTAGTCGTAGGACTACTACGTAAGTATTCAGGTAAAAATTATAACATTTCTTCAGCAAGATTCGATGGTAAACTCATCGTCCGCTTCCTAAAATACTGTGATGTAAACGTCCGATCACACTGAGGAGCAAACTGGGAAATAGTACAAACAATTTTCCGATCAGTTTCTACTGCTGAGGTCGGTTACCCATCTTCCGCGGTTTTTTTTTTTATTTAGCAGAGATACCTCACGCTAATTAAATATTTAAATGGAGTTGGAATGACTTCTTATACAGTGTTCAAAAAGTGACTGCAACCTTATGGGAAAATAAGTTACAATAATTGATAAAAAAAATATTAAAATGGAAGACAAAGTCCTTTATTATGCGATTCATATAATTCAATACGACGTTCCATGCTTTTAAACATATATTGTAACGTGTGTTTAGGAAACTGCAACGACATATCGTTCAATTTTGCTCTGCAATTCGGGAACGATATGAGGATGAGTTTAGCAAGCAGCATCCCTTTTTTTTTTTAGCCTCCAGAACTACAGTAAAATATTACTTCAGAAGATGAATGAGAATGAAGTGTAGTCTTGTACAATGTCAGGTCGACCACTGCTTAGAAGTGTGGTTAATTTAAACACAACCACCAAAGAACATCGGTATCCACGATCTAGTATTCAAATTCGTATAAAGGTTACTACTACCTTTACCAGGATTTGAACCTTAAAACTCTCGACTTCAAAATCAACTAACTGCAGGTAACAACTCGTGAACAAAGCGAATTCTGTACGGCTGTATCTTTAAACACTTGCGCAATGGCGTGAGGGCAATATAGACGGAGAGACCAAACTGGATGGATAGGCGACTAACAGAATATGCAGCCTGCACATCGATCAACCTTTCTGGCGTTAGTATTTTTTGTTGACCACTTTTGGCTGCATCTGCTACATTCCCTGCCTCTTGTACAGCCGTCTGATGGGAGAATTGTTTGGTATATCCACACTGTACTTTTCTAAGATTACATTCTAGGTCTGTATTTAACTGGCACATCTAATACATTGGGAGACGATGAATATTCTCTACTGCATTGTGTAACCCATTTTTCTTCGATTAAATTTGCAACAAAGAAAAAAAAATTCTTCCATAAGGTTGCGTCACTTTCTTAACATCATGTATTATGCGATTTAGATGGTCGGTTATCAACTCTTACATTAGTCAAAACTGAAACTCTCCCGAAATTATTACCTAGGGAACGATGGACAAGATTTACAGCTTAATAATTGGAGAGACAAATAAATCAATAGAGAGTTAGATCATTGGAATACAAGAGGGGTAATGAGAAAAACATGTGAATAAAGATTTAGAAAAAAAAACATGGGAAGAAAACGAACAAGATGTAGAAGAGGAGTGGATTACCTGAATAGAAAAGTAATATTTCAACGTAAAAGCCAGTTAAAAGGATAAATATTCATAAAATAAACATTGTTAAAAAAAAATCTAAATGACTACGAATAGAAAATCTATAAATCTATAAAAACCTATCATAATTTTAAAAAATAAAAGGAAAAAGCGGCTACATACAAACAACTTAAATAAAATTCGATTAACTGGAAAGAATATGGAATTATATGCTGTTAATTAAAATGTTCACCGATTGGTTTGATTTGAAATAGGTATTGTTGGGGGAAAGGAATTTCAATAAAATCTTTAATGGTCTCTCATTGTAATCCAACTGGATAAGTTTTTTCAGTAAATTTTTACGTTACATTAAAATTTACTGTTGCTAAATACTTAAAACTTAATACTTTTCGTTAAATTCATACTGTTTCTCGAAAAAAATAGTTATGACTCGAAAAGGTAGGAATAATATTTTTAATATGAACAATACATGCAGAGTGCTGGGTCAAGTAGGAGTTTCTTATCCTCTATAACACTCGTTATATAAAACTTTAACCGTGAAGAAAGCGTAATCACGACGAGACATTTTAATGTATGTACACGACGAATAACATTTCTGGACCGTTAAAAAAAGAAGGAAAAACATGCATAATGAAAAGGGTTACGTTATGTAGAACCACTTATTTTGTCATGAGCGGCAGTAGGGGTGAGATGTAAATGTCATGTACATACGTCACCATATGACGTCACTGTCACACTGCTTTTTTTTTTTACTCTGCAATATTAGCACTTAGCTAACCATTAATATAGTAGTTTTCAAAAAGATGAAGTCAGTAGAGTATCTTAAGAAAAACTGGAAAGAACTGCAGGAAATGTTTTATTTATTGATCTACTTTATTTTTTATTTTTAAACTCTTTTTCATTTTCAGCCGATTCATTCATAGTGTACCACTATTTGGGCACGTCCTTCAAACCTGCTATTCTCTACCTTGTTAAGTTGTTTTCATAAATTTTTCAATTAAAATTTTCTTGTCTCCTCAGATTCTCCTTAATACTTCCTCATTTGTT
The DNA here is from genome assembly GCA_010016005.3 of Zanna intricata. Taxonomy (NCBI): domain Eukaryota; kingdom Metazoa; phylum Arthropoda; class Insecta; order Hemiptera; family Fulgoridae; genus Zanna; species Zanna intricata. The sequence goes on from JAAAKQ030291179.1 coordinate 6,832, forward strand.
GAGCGACTTGGAATCTGACATTTGTCATTCTGCTCCACAGCCACAATTCAAAAGCCTCTCTTTCTCTCTTTATCTGTTTAGCTCCGGAACTACCGTAAGGTATTACTTCAGAGGATGATGTGTATAAATGTGAATGAAAGCGTATCCTTGTACAATCTCAGGTCGACCACTCCTGAAAAGTGTGGTTAATTGAAACCCAACCACCAAAGAACACCGCGGTATACACGATCTAGTATTCAAATCCGTATAACATTTTTATCTTTACTAGGGTTTGAATCTTATGTATGGTTTTCTATTAAACGTATTTACCTGTCGAAAGTCAATATGCGCCTCAGTACGCGGCTGAAAAATTCAAATTTCAGTTTCGTGACCATTATAAGCTTTTTATATAGTTGAGCGTTTGAATTATGAACAGCGATTGGTGTCACCGTGAATCGGGTACGGATTAGAGTACAGCAGTTTAGAGAAATAATTTCAATAGAGAACTGTCTGTCAATTAACAAAGTTACACACGAAACAAAGTTAGGTTATTTATTTATTACTTTTAAGACTATAATAGATCACTTTAGTTCAGTTTTTTCTGCAAGTTCTTTCTTTTCTTGATGATTCGTTGTTTTTCAGCTTTTCTTTTTTGCCAGTAATTTCTAAGGGTTTCAGATCTTCTTGACCTTTTTTGTTCAGAGTACACCCGGCTTGTTGTTTTCTTGGGTTTTGATAGGAATCTTGTTTCTTTATTATTTAATTTCTCATAGTCCTGTCTAATTCGTCCATGTCTGCTTTTCTTGTTCCATAAATGTTCGATTATCCGTCTGATAAGTCTGGTGTCTTCCATTCTGAAAATATGTCCTAGAAAGGAAATTCTCTTCTTTTTAAATGTATCAGTTATCAGGATGATCGTTTTGTAAATCTCTTCGTTTGGAATAATTCTCCAAATCCCGTCTTTTTTAATATTTTTCCCGATGCAACGTCGTATAATCTGTCTTTCAATCTCTTCCGGTTTGTCGGTAAAGTTAAGATTATATATATAAATTTGTTTTTAAGGTTATAATTGAAAAACATATGTAAATCAGCTGATTATCAAAAAACATAATAATAAAATACTAAAACATATATTCATATTGATAAACTATACATACATAAATAATAAAACATGAAATAATAGTTGCACTCTGTGTAAACTACATCCATACTTAGTCAAAATGTTTAGTCCTTGATTAACGCAAATTCAAATCCCAAACGAATAGGAAGTAAAATCTTTGATTGCAACAATTTTCGTCGCATAGCAACTACTTCAAATGTAAATATCTACGTTAAAAATTAACATATAGGTAAATGACATACCAATTTAATCAGAGACCTCTGTAGATTTATTTTTTTTTAAATAAATAATAAAAGATTTTTTATTTTTATTTTGGTTAGTGTCTTACCTTAACTTTAATAGACCAAAAAACATTTTTATTGATTGTTTAAAAAAAAAATATATATAAAAGGAAAAATTTGAAAACATTTAAATTATTATAGAAAATTATGTTTTTAAAATGAAGCGTTGTGTAGCAACTTACAAACGAGGTCAGTTATCTAGTTTTATTGTTATTCCTTTATTACTATTATTATACGTCTCATCACCATCGATAGTGCTTAGAATGCGTAGTTGTTGTTTTTCTTATTCTATAGCGTTAGTTATTCTTTTCTTTCTTTTATCTGGTATACTTTTTTCTCCTTCTACTTCTTCATTATCAGAATTATATTAAAAGATGATTTGCAGCGATGTGCTCCACTATGTTGTCCTACATTAACTGTCATTGCAAAAGTAATACCAATAGTAAAAATACTTGCCAATAATTGTATTGCTTAGTCCTCAATAATATGAATCCTGATCTTAAAAGTTGATAATTTGTCTGTGTTTGTGTGTGTTCTTGTTTCTTCTCCCCACCATTAGTCACATTTAAACCTAAAATTCAATCTCCAAAAATTAATAGCAACGAAATAATTCATTTAAAATAATAAAAGAGAGAAATTCGATTTGTTTTTTTCCTATACATCTTCAAACAACTTTAACTTTTACCAAATTATTTTTTTTTCGCCTTAAAAACTGAAAATTACAATCCCAGACAAAACAAAAGGAAAAAAAAAACAAAAAAAGTTCTATTATATAGAACTTTATATATACAATGTAATATTTTCAAGTACACTGTATATTTCAAGGAAAATTACTACATTACACGATAACAGATTAAGTATATTAGTCAATTAATGGATCATGCAGTCATATTTACGGTACAAACCTGTTACGCAAAATAACTCTCAGGCAATAAACAAAAAACTATTTTCAACTGTATTTTTATTTTAGAAAATGCGAAATATTTTATACTAAAGAAGCGTAATGTATTTCAATAATTATTTAACAAAATAAAAATAAGACTCAAATAAAAAAATACAAAAAATTAAAAAAAAATCACTTTAAAAAAAAAAGAGATAAAATTAAGAATGGTAAATTCTTAAATTAAATTAAATGGTTAAAAGCGTAAAATTAAGAATGGTTATTTTTGACTCCTTAACAATTTTTTGAACGCACAATGTAATACCGCCAAAATTTATTATATTCAAAAAATTGGTTATCAAAAAATATGAATCTCTTATTTATACGGATGAAATCGCACGAAAAAAAGCTTCTTTCTATTCCTTTTTTTTTAATTACATTTTTTTCATACTAAAATATTTCTAACTAAAAATAATGTACTACCATCTATTAATAAAAATCTTTTCAAATGAATAAAGACATTTTTGTAAAATGAATAGTATTATTTATTATTACTGTTTTTTTAGATTAAAATATGTAGTTATATAATCAATATTTAGTATATAATTTTACAGACCAGTTAAGATAACGTTGTTCCGTTGTCTGATCAGATTAATTCCAACCAATTATTATTAATAATCGTTATTTTCTAAAATTTCCTTGTTTATAATAAAAATAATATTTTTTCCGGACAATAGTACGCCTCCACAATGTAAAATATAACATAAAAGTGAATATTCAAAATTTTTCAACAATTTAATATTTTATCAAATCTCTACGTATAAAGAAAGCTCTTCTTTAAATTTTAAATGGTGATTTATTCTGAGAATCTAATGCAATAACTAAAGTTAAATTTGTAATTATAAAGTCAACTAAGCATAAGGAAATCTTCATAAATTAATATTTACATTGGGAAAAAAAAAACTCCACCATTAATGATGATAACTGATGAGAAAGGCATGAATCTCAGATTTTTATTGTTGAGGACAATAATATTATGTAAAAATTATTTTTAAATAATCAGATAACTGTTGTTATACATAAATAAGTACATTTAAACGGTAAAAAGGCCGGCCTCCGTGGCGCGAGTGGTCTTGGCCTTTAATCCGGAGGTCCCAGGTTCGAATCCCGGTCAGGCATGGCATTTTTCACACACGCTACAATTCATTCATCT
>JAAAKQ030291245.1:0-10304 GCA_010016005.3 Zanna intricata
AGATACTTCCAAAAAAACGGAGGATACGGGAGAGATACATACAGATACAAGGAATTACTTCTTGTGGACAAAACTGTTACTAATGACTCTAGAAGGAAGAAAATGAACGTGGCCTGAACCTCGATCGATTACAACGACTAATGAATGGATCGATAAGTACCTAATGAGTAGAAACTGAGAGTTATAGAGGAGACAAGGTCCATCCACAAATCATCAGAATATGCTAAGAACATATGAAACTATGAAGAACCCGACTACCGATCAATAACGGAATCAGCTCAATGAAGACGAAAACAGTATTCATACGGAAAGTTATATCTCAGGGATACTGTCACTACTGCTTTCCTGCTTAGCACTAGTACCCCTCACGCAACGACTGAGAAGCACTTAATTGGGATATAATATGGATAGAGATGAGAAGGCAAATCACCTACTGTTATTGGATGATCTAAAACTAGTAGCAAAATTTCGGGAAGAACTTAATCGGATGATACAGATAATTGAAGAATTCAAAAGTGATAACTGGATGGAATTCGGGTTGTTCTACAACGATTGTAGAGTTCGGGATGGAATTACATAATGTTCAGTCATTTGACTGGTTTGATGCAGCTGTGCAAGATTACCTATCTAGTGTCCATCGTTTCATCTCAGTATACCTCTTACATCCTATAACCCTAACAATTTGTTTTATATATTCCAAAAGTTGCCTGCCTGCACAATTTTTCTCATCTACCAGTCCCTCCAATATCAAAGCGACTATTCCAGGATGCCTTAATATGTGGCCTATATGTCTGTTTCTACTTTTAACTATATTTTTCCATGTGCTTCTTTTTTCATCGATTTGTCGCAACACCTCTTCATTTGTCACTTTATCCACTTATCTGATTTTTAACATTCTCCTGTAGCATCACATTTCAAAAGTGTCTAATCTTTTCTTCTCAGGTACTTCGATCGTCCAAGTTTCACTTTCATAAAAGCTAAGCTCCAAACATACTTTTAGAAATGTTTTCCTGACGTTTAAATAAATTTTTATCTAAGCAAGTTATATTTCTGAAGCTCGTTTCGTCTGTGCTATTCCACATTTTATATCGCTCCTGCTTCGACCATTTTTAGTAATTTTACTTCCCAAGTAACAAACTTTTCTCTTCCCATTTTTATATTCAGTGGTCCATCTATATTATTTCTACTACATGTCATTACTTTCGTTTTGTTCTTGTTTCTTTTCATGCTGGAGTTCATGCGTAGGACTTCTTGTGTAACAGGCGGGCCTAGGCAATATCCTCTAGATTCCGATTCATTTTATGTTAAGGTAGCTTCAGAGCTCCTATCGGGATAGGAATATTCATCTGATTTCAGATAATTCGTTTTATAAAAACCAAAATACTTTATAATAGTGTATTTAATAATATAAATTAAAAAAAAAATTTTTGAGGTGGACATTACTTGACTTCCTTGTACGTTTATTAAATTACATAACCATATTAAAAAAAAGGTACATAAAATTTTTTTCATTAACTGATGATATTTTTTCATTTTTTTAAAATATTTTTATTGTTATTATGACAAAGATTTCGTAAATCAGTAACAAAAAAAAATTTCATATATTAATATTTTATTGAGTAAAATTACTCATTTAATTTCTCTTATGTTATTACTGGTTTAAATTAATTTAAAATATATCATAAAATTTGTATAAATAATCATGTTATTAAACCGAATTATATAACGAGATGAACTGAGTAATGACATAGTTATAGTATTAACGAGGAATATTTTTATAGTACAATATTAACTGAAGTAACTATTAGAGTTACAATGAAAATTTTCACTTATTCATTTATATTTTAATTAATACATTATTGAAAATATTCTATTTACAAACATAATAACGAAAGTTTCTTAATTAATAAACAGTAAAAAAGGCGTGTAAATTATACTTCACTGCTTAACTATACATTGCAGAATGATAAAACAATTGGTATCAGGTAAATTCAGTAAACTATACTAAAGGGAACAATCTTTATTTTTTAAACTTAGAAAATAATGGAATTAAGGAAGCAATTAATGGTGATTGAAGGGAAGATAGGTTGTCAAATATTCCAATTTGATTAATATTATTCTAATACAAGTTAAATAAAGTCACTGTATGGTTTTTTTTTTTTTTTGTTTTGTTTAACCTCCGGAACAACCGTTAAGGTATATCTTCAGAGTATGAGGTAAATGAATTTGTAGCGTGTGTGAAAATGCCATGCCTGACCGGGATTCGAACCCGGGACCTCCGGATGAAACGCTGAGACGCTACCACTCGCGCCACGGAGGCTGGCTTGGTAAATTAAAAAAAAATGAAATATATTGATTATGTCTTTTTTGCAATGGGTAATTTTTAGTTAAATTTTTATTTGTGTATAAATAATGAAGATAACATCAGATGATGATAAACCAACATCACACTTAAATCCTTCATAGAAACTAAGGATTTTAGTGCATCATTCGTTTTTTAACCGAAATATATTCGGTTAATAATAATATTCGATTGTATTATTAGTTACGAGTAATTAAAAAAAAAAAACAAAACAATTAATTAATGTTTACTTCGGTTATATTTTCTTAAAATTAATTATTTAATATAAATAATTAATATTTATCGTAAGGTAAAAACAAAACTTGTTGAATGTTGAAGTTGAATGAAAAAAATTCTGATGTGGTTACCATATGACTTCCTTGAACGTCTATTAAATTACAAATACACTTTTCTTTTTTTTTTTTAATGAAATGTACATAAAATGTTATTTCATTAATAACTTTAAATATTTTTTGAATGATTTTATATTTTATTGTTATTAGTGAATTATTATAAATTTATTTTACAATCAGAGGTCAATAACAATGAACAATGAGTGGTCAACATGATTATTGTCTCACGGGTACCAGTAGGTGCACTTAATGCAATTTTTCTATCCCATTTTAAAATATGTATTCGGAATTTCTACATCACCCACAGTTTTTTTGTATTTGAATCTTTTAAAAATATTTTAGAGAACGACTTTTCGTCCATTTATCCATTGTCAAGGTAAAGATCCTAGAGCATTGTTAATATGATGAAACCAAATGAGCTACCTCAAAGGGTAGCGTTGTTACTGTTGTGCAGGTTCAGACGTGTATATAAATGTACAAACGTGATCTAGTTTAGCACACATTCATCAGAACGACGCCAGTTGTGAACCATCATTACTATATATATATATTAATGAACCAATAAATACGTCATTGTCAATGCTTCGCATCTAAATTTTTTCCCGGAAAACAGCGCACTGAGCGATGAGCAAAAAGAACATTTTTATGAGGAGATTTCAGTTATGGAAAAGAGGTATCAAGGCAAATGAAACCTATTATGCTGGCCGATTATTGTTCGACCATCAAGAGGGATATCCCACAGGCAAAATTAGCAGAAAATTGTCACCTCTTACTTTCTAGGCGAGTTAAATGTATGAATATTTTGTAGTTAAGAATGCAGGAAGTATTAAAATATTTCTTATAAATACTTGTCTCTAAGAAATCACATGATTGGGGAAAAAACGATATCATATTTGATTGAATTCAGGAGAAAAAATATAGAATATATAACAACAAGGAAATATATATCAAAATATAAAATCAGAATCACGTGTTTTTCTTCCCAAGACAAAAAAAAATATTTTTTGTTCCTCAATGTTATAAGGCAGAACTTTCACACCAATCATAGTCACCGCTTTTTAACCCATCATAAAGTGTGAATAAAACTATCAACTGGAATACAGTAAATATCGATCGATAAAAGAGGTACCGTTCCTGAACGCTGTTAACATGTATTCATTAGAATAGCAATTCTTCACATTTTATCTGGCGCACAGACTGATAACCATCCAGATTACAATTAAATTTGACCAATCACAACAGAGGATTGCGATATTGAAGTCTTCACGGATCGGATGGTGGAGTCGAGGGGGAGGGACAGCCTCCTGCTCAGTCACCGCGCGTCCCTGCTTGCGAGGATGAGCGGCGATGATGACGCACGGGGATCCTAACTCCTCGACGGTTACACAGTTACACTTACACGGAGAAGTCGGGGGGGGGGGGAGGAAAGCCTCCGGCTGAGTCCTCGTGCGTCCCTGCTCGCGGGGATGGGGGGCGGTGGGGCTGCGCGGGGACCCCGGGATCCTAGTCGTGAACAATTATGCTGAGTTTCATCTATCCGGGCTTGCTCGGGTGGGTGGCGATGATCATGAACGGAGATTCTGGAACCTAAAAACCCAAAGGCACCTCCCCGAGGCTGAGTAATGCTTAATTGCGGGTCCGGTTTCGGGGAGGAGGAAAACAGTAAGGGAGATTTAGTCGGTATGGGGCTTCTTAGCTAGCCCTTGACGAATAGCGTCCTGGGTCCGAGCCCCACACACCCGTGGTGGCGTGCGTAAATGGCATTCCCTTCACCACCGACCAAAAAAAAAAAAAAAAAAAATCACAACAGAGAGAACATAATTGTATTCGAAAAGCATACGAAATATATTTATGAATTAATTCAATTTTTTTTTTTTTTTTGCAATATTTATATATGAATATACCATCCACTGTATACATATATTGTAAGTCTTCAATTTTATATGTATTAAATATACTTAACATATCCAACAAAAGAACCTGTTTTCAAGGGAATTAAATAACGTAGTTTCAGTTAAATTTTTTTTTGTAATTTTTAAAGCCAAAGCGGCCTTTCTAGAGAATTGGATGTATATATTCTCAGAATTGACAATTATATTTACATATTTATAATTCACTTCACTTATTTGTTTTTCTAATCGAAAAAAAGTAATGACGTCATTTATCGTCGTTTGAATTTATATTGGTCACTATAATGGAATTTTGGTCGATAAATGAGGACATGTCACAATAAAGTAACTTTTACAGATTTTTCACAATGATGTGTCTGATTATGTAGTTTGTGGTAATGAATCGTTAGAGGTACAAAATATACAGGAAAATTTTGCCGAGTGATAATTAATTTCGATATGGTCCAAATCGATGGCGTTATATAATCGTACTTGGTGAATGATCGATAACAATTCAAATATAATAACGAAACTAATTTATCTTATTAGGTAACTTTTTTTTTTTAATAATATTATGAAAATGATTTAATTTTCCTAGGATATTTATCGTATGAATTTGATATGATATATATATATATGTCAATCGGTATTATAATTGTTTTTACGTATTCCCAGTAGCTAATAGTTAATTATAAAGTCTCCTTGGGCGTAAACACGTAAACACACACATCTACTCATACAACAGGGTGTGAATATGTGCGTGGATGATAGTATGGATGCTCTTTTTTTCTGTTCTTCTGTGTAGAAGTATATACTTACTTCTCCTCTTCAGGAGTGAAGTTCCGAAATTCGTCGGACACGTCCTCCCGAGACTGCGTTGTGCTTAATTGCGGGTCCAGTCTCGGGGCGGAAAAGAGCGGTGAGGGAGGTTTAGTCGGTAGGGGGCAGGCTCTGGAGTGCTTAGTCGCTCAGCCAGGCTTCTTAGTTCGCTGGGTTTGACTAGCTGAGGGCGATTGGCGTCCCTGGTTCGGAGTCCGACACAACCCCATGGGGAGTGCGGGTATGAATTCCTTCGCAACACATCGTCAACAAAAAAAAAAAAAGAAAGAAAAAAAAAGTTAATTATAAAGTATATTTGGTAGGTAAGCTGACGAAATTATTTTTGATATTTTATATATATTTTCACGATATGGTTTTTTTTTTTTTCAATTTAATTATCTTCCTTATTTTAACTATTTATTCTTTTCGAAAAACAAATCACGGTTTGATACAATATTCACTCTCTTTTTATCGTCTAATACATCTGTATACCAGATATCTGTATAATTTAATAAATAAAAAACAAATGCATCAAAAGTTTTTTAGTTGTGTTTTTCTTAAATGAATTAGTCCACCGATCTCGATTTGTAGTTATAGAGAAGAATATATAAGTTACTTTTGTTTAAAACGTTATTGTTTTATTACTTTTTTCTTTTTTTTGTTGACGATGAGTTGCGAAGGAATACATTTCCGCACTCCCCATGGGGTTATTATGGGGATGTGTCGGACTCCGAACTAGGGAGTCCCAGCTAGTCAAGCGACTAGCCGGGACTGTCCCCAGCTAGTCAAACCCAGTGAACTAAAAAGCCTGGCTGACTGACTAAGCAGACTCCACAGCCTACCCCCTACTGACTAAACTCCCTCACCGCTCTTCTCCGCCCCAAGACTGGACCCGCAATAAAGCACAACGCAGTGTCGGAGGGATTTTCTGGAATCTTCTATCTTCTGTTGGAGATGTTATCAACACTCATCTTCTCGACATACCTGAAACAAAGGAAAATAGAAAAAACGCTCTCACCCATATAATCAACCATTCACTCAACCTGTGAATGTGTGATATGTCACACATACCTGTGATATGTGTATGTGTGAGTGTACCTATCAGTATGTGTTCACGTCTCGGGATCCAGAGTCCCCGTACATCATCATCATCGCCCACTCCCGGTAATGGCGAACGATGACTAAAACAGGGGAAGGCAGTCTTTCCCCTGTTTTATTACTTAACCCTCATGGACATCACTGTAAATACAGTAATACTACCTCATTTATTTCTATAAGAAATCCACAAATCACCTTGCAAATTTTATGCTTTTTGTTATCCGAAACTGAGGTCAAAGTGGATTGGTAGATGGTATGTTCTGAAAGAAATATCATGAAAAAATTTGATAAAATTCCATGACAAATGTACAAACCTTTTAAAGTAAGTAACATTTCATTAAACATTATATTATTTTACTGCTCAAATGCATATATATTTTAACGCGTAATCGTTAAATTATATGCGGGCAAAGTTAATAATATTTGTATGAAATTTTCAATGACACAGGCTAATGCAGAATATGTAAACGATTAAGATACCGGGATTCACTAGTTTAATAAATAATAGAGAAATTTTTAGAAAATTTATTTTAACATTTGACCTTTATATTTGTTATTTAACATGAAATATAAAAAGAATGAAATATGACCTAAACAAGATCCTAGCCATCTCCAACCAAAGCCGATAAAAAAATAGTCAATGGCAATACAAGTTCATTCTAGCATATCGAAGATTAGACTTTAATCTTTCCCGCCTACAAAGATTACTTCAGAAAGTAACTAATCAGAATGCAGTATTATCCTAACCAATCACAAGTATGAAAATGGACCGATCGAAAAGTCATTAATTTACACCAATCACATCCTTCAAACGAACTGATATAGTGTTAATAAATCGATATATTTAAATTAAAAAAAAAAAAAAATGTAAAAAAAAGGAGATAAAGCCTGATTTTTGATTTTAGGCTTTTTTTGGACACTTTTGGTTTATTCAATTGCAATCAAAAGGGAAGATGAAGAACTAGAGTTTACAACAGTCCTAAATCCAAAATTTCAACATCCTACGGTTAATAGTTTTTGAGTTATGCGAGATATATACGTACGTACGTACGTACAGACGTCACGCCGAAACTGATCGTTACTAAATGGATATTTCCTTTGAAATCTTTCGCAACAGAACAGACATTTTTCGCCATCACAATACTTCCTTTACTTCGTACAAGGAAGTAAAAAAAGGGAGAAAAGTTTAGTATGATTTTTATAAGTTTTTAATTTTTTTATTCAAAATTGGAACAGTAAATTTTCCGTTTTTTTAACACCGACAAACATTTTTCACAATTTTTTTTTTCTAAGAACTAGAAATCGATTGCTATTTCAAAAAATATTAACTGGAGGGATTTCATATTATAATACTAAATATTACTATGAAAATCTATTAAAAAAGAACCGGCAGTGCTTGGTCACTTGGGACAGACTTGGTCATTCGGGACTTGGATTCACTCAGGACAGATAACCCATTATGAGGATAACTAAGTGGACTGATAAATAAAAGTTGAGAAAAAATGTAACTAAGCGGCGTTTCAGGAAAGTACTACAACTATCGATTGTTTCTGATTGACCGTTTATTCAAACATACACACACATCTTAACTAAAAATATTAATCATTCTATATTTTTTCGTTTATTTAATTCAGTGATCCTAAATAAAGCGCACGTACGTATACAGTATTTAATTCGCCCGGTTGTTGTGGTACTAGCGTCGACGGTCAGTACCAACTAATGCAATTTTCACAACGTTCATAGAACAAAGTTTACTTATATGTCGGTAAATGGTGCAATCGCGAGGCTTAATGTACGAGGTACCGAGTCAACCGGCCAATTGAATTCAAGACCCAGCCAGATCGAGTTCCCTTTTTATACTTTAAATATTATTCATTTATCTAATTCTACCGTACCACCCTCCTATGATGTTACAAAATAGCAATAATTTAGAGCATTATTTGCGATGGGATGCGATTTTGAACAAAGTTTTTTTTTTGTAAATATTGTTATTTTTTAATCGTTAAGAAATATGCCTACAAAAAATACGACCTAAATTAGGCAAAATCTGGAGATACTGAGGATGACCATGCTCTACAGTCTTACGTCCTTGACCTTTTTAAGTTGAAAATTTAATGGCAATAATGCCCCATATATAGAAGTAAATTTGGGCCCGAGTTTTGTCAAAATCGGTCCAGTAGTTCTAGAGATATAAGATGATTTAGAGGCCAATACCGAACATAAGTACATACGAACAACAACATCCGGAAAATTTGCATCCGGTTTTTTGGGTTCCTTGGGTGTCAAAACATCAAGATCCGGTGAAAAACCATATATCCGAACTGGAGCGATTAAAACACTTCACTTCTAGAATTATAGCACTATAGTGCTATCCAAACGGGAAAGTAAAAATTTTACATATATTTGATAAAAGTTTTAAATTCCTGGATCCATAAATATCTTCCTTGACGAATTGTGACTAAAATTAAAGGACATCAATGTCTTACATATAAAAATAATTTACCAAATTTCATTTAAATCGGTTTTATCTAGTATAGATTTTTTAAGCTAAAAAAAGGTAGGCTAACGTACATAATAAAATGTTATTTAGATTATAGAACTAACAAGAAATGTAAAAACCCCGAGATGCAAAATTTACGATTGATCAGCATTCTTTGTCTTTGTAATATACTGCATACGTAAACAGTATAATTATATATTCCCGAAAAAAAAAGAAAGCGTAAAAGAATCGCCTATGAATGAATACGACCAAATATTCTACGAACTTTTCCATTTCATCAAAATGGTTCAGGAAATGCAGTTTAAATTTAAAGAAAACTGTTTTAATTTACTAAACAGGAAAATTAAAAATCAATTACGAATTAAAAGTGAGATAAAAAAAAAACAGATGTGGACACCACATGACTTCCTTGTACGCCTATTAAATTACATATGTACATTTTTTTAAAAATTTAAAGTACATAAAATTTTATTTAATTTTTAACTTCTTATTTTTTCATATTTTTTATTATTTAATTATTATTTATCATAATTTTTTTTTTTTTTACAATCAGAGATTAATAATTATTAATAAATCAATATATTTAAATTTAAAGAAAAAAGTTACATAAAAGGAGATGTCTGATTCGAACTGATGTGTACACTAATAAGATTCAAATATTTTGTTAATTAAAAATTAAATTTGGGTAACTCTCAAACCAATGAGGAAATAAGTATCACTTATGATATATCATTGAAAAGCCCTCAATTAGGGCAGCATATTTCAGTTAAGAAAAAGTCCAAAATCTAAATGTTTTGGGATTTTCGGCTTTTTTGGACACTTTTGGTTCTATCGATTGCAATCAAAAGGGAAGGTCACAACAGTCCTAAATCCAAAATTTCAACATTCTACAGCTAATCGTTTTTGAGGTATACGTACGTACAAACAGACGTCACGCTAAAATGGATTCCATTTTACATAAATGGATTACGCTAGTCAAAATGGATTCAGGGATAGTTAAAATAGATATTTCCGTTGAAATCTGAAAACCGAAATTTTACGCTATTACATACTTGCATTTCGTACGAGGAAGTAAAAAAGATAAAGACAAAGACAAGTAAGGTGAACTTTCGTGGCTAGAAAGTGATATCATAGCTTGAGAACTTTATCAATGATGGATTGGCTGAATAATTCAGCTGCTCAAAAAATATATTAAATTGACTGTATCTGGCTGCTTTAATAATATAGTTTTTTTTTTGTTTAACCTCCGGAACCACCGTTAAGTTATATCTTCAGAGGATGAGATGAATGAATTGTAGCGTGTG
>JAAAKQ030291256.1:0-10303 GCA_010016005.3 Zanna intricata
TGAAAAATGCCAAGCCTGACCGGGATTCGAACCCGGGACCTCCGGATGAAAGGCCGAGACGTTACCACTCGCGCCACGGAGGGCGGCTCCGGGCGAGTTGACCTGGCGGGCAAAATTTATTTCTATTTTCGTCCCAAGAACTAAAATACTGTTTACTGGTTCTTATTGCCCAGTATGGAAATTTGTATTCTTGATTTTTGGTTGTTGGTCATTTTTCAACTGCTTTTTTTCTTCTTCTGATACTTCTTCTGGTTAATTTTGGAGATAATAATACCTAGTATTATACACTTAGTAAAATAAGTTTTGTAACAGAGAAAAAAAACTATTATTAATTTTTAAAGAAAGAGGATATTTAACGATATTAGAATATAAGGGAATTCTTATTCCCTTTTTAATTCCCTACGCATATTTCAGTCAGGGTACTCAGTAATTGGTTCTAAATAGCACTATAAAATATTTTTAAAATTAATAAAAATTCAATTTTAAATGATAACAGAAAATAAGAATTTATAAAGTAAATTAAAACATCAGAATTAATAATAAAAAAAAAAAAATTAGCAGTTTCTTTTTTAAATTAAAATGAATATTCCATTAATAATAAGTATGACAATTAAATGAAATCAGAAAATGATGATAATGGATGGTCAGAAAAAAGTTTTCCAGTTGTATCATGGTTAATTTGAGTAATTATGTTTTGGTAGTTCATTACTTTATGAAGAAAAATAATTACATAGATAAAAAAATATATTATTAATATATATTTTACATATATATTGATTACAGAAATAAATATATATTACAAATATAAATAATAATAAGTAAAAGTAATAGATATATAATAATATAACAAGTATACATCTGACCACCACGAGCTATGTACTAATGAATTGGGATTTTCCGCTAGCAATCGATACATTCTAGTGCCTGTTATTTATTTATTTATTTTTTTTGTTTAACCTCCTGAACCACCGTTAAGGTATATATCTTGAGAGGATGAGATGAATGAATTGTAGCGTGTGTGAAAAATGCCATGCCTGACCGGGACTCGAACCCGGGACCTCCGGATGAAAGGCCGAGACGCTACCACTCGAGCCACGGAGGCCGGCGATGTGTGCGATGTGCCTGTTATCTGAGCACATTATTACTTGTACTGAATGACATCACTCGGACAGAGACGGGTTAGTCATAGATTTACGAGTTAAAAATTTTAAATGGCTTGTAGTTATAAGCGTTATGTAATTTGTAGACGTGTTTTACTAATAGAAACGAATAATATATAGTAGCCTATTTTAAAGGAACAATATTTCTTGTTTAAAACGGACTGACAAGCTGTCACTTTGTTTATAGGACTAAGCCTAGACTGTACTGTTGCGTTGTATCTCCAGCTCTGTCTACAGCCAAACAAAATAACAGTGCTGCGCTCCTCCACCAATATCGACTTTGCTTTGTCGAGTAGTACATAAACATAATAAATATTTAATAACAATGACAAGCTAACCGTTATGTTAACAGGCTTCAAAACAAAACTGTACGATTTGATTGGATATCGCGGCGTCGGTCGGTTGCGTCCGCCTGACAAAGAACCTGGTCAATTCCGTCACTCATAAGAAATTTCACCCGATCAGTTCCATCCCTCATAGGAAATAGTACCTTGCTATTCTGAAAACTTGACGAGTGTATTTTCTTCTAATTATTTGTATTTTTAATTTCTGATTGAAAAGTAAAAACATATTTCACACATATCTTATATGTATGATATATGATTTTTTTTTTATCTTTACGTATTTTTTTTTTTTTTAGCTACTTATATAATAATTTTGTCAATATTTTTTGTTACTCTATTTTATTGGTAATAATTTCATAAGACAGCCGCTAAATACTTCATTCAAAAACAGATGTTTTATGGTGAATCTATTCATTTGTTTCCAAAGATACATTTCCTTTCTTTTATCCGTTTATATCTCCTTAGATTTTCTTTGCTTCTTAATTTGATCTATGTATCAGCCTGGAAATTTTTCAACATATCAACATTGTTGTATATATTGGAATGAGAAGTGTAGAAGTGCGCATTTATTAGAGCGTGAAACCGCAGATGTTCGACAGATGATTCATTGAATCGCCGAAATCGACCCCATATTCTTGTACGAAATATACCATCAGGAGAAATGAAATTGTCGAATACGTAATTTCTGAACATTTTAATACGTTTATTTCCGTCGTGTGGTAATGCTATTAGGTCGTCTGTGGAAGAGCCGTCTATATCATCGAGACATAGGAAGGATAAGCTGTAAAATAATTTCAAAAAACGGCTAGTTTCCATAATCGATTTATATTTAGAAGACAACCCAAGTGCTTGAATTTTTTCCCACCACTTTTGTTCTAGATAAAAACGACAACTCTTTATCTTCATTGAAGGCCAAAATACTTTTGCAGCCCCACGTATTGCAAATTTAAAATCCGTAAACATTTCCTTATTATCAAGAAACAGATTTTGCGATTCGCAATTTGCGACAATTGACTTGAACATTTCGATTTAGGCTGCAGAGTCTTTTTCCGGTAACAGGAAAAAACTAGTGGTACATACATACTATTTACTTCCATGTATTGTGAATATCTGTTTGAAAACTTATGGGCATCTTTTAAATGTACTATTAATGTTTTAGTGTTTCACACAAATTTTTTAATTTCTCATTGTCGAGAAACAAACAAGTCCCTTTTCGTTCCGAGTCGTTCATCATAAGAAACTCATCCCCATTATTGGTGATGATTTCCGTTTCTTGCAAAGCGCGATGAGATGCACAACATTTTGAAAGACTTTGATGAATCGGTTGTCTAAACCGCCTAATTACTCGCTTGCATTAACTCCAGTTGATAATGTTTATACATCTAATTATTTATCAATTCTCTGTAAGAATTCTGACGGCCTACATGACACATCTTCAGCTGTTTTTCTTTTCAGAGAATTTGCTATATTTGATCTGTTAATTATATTTTCTTCTAAACTTGCATGATTGTGTTCTTGAAGACTTTCTATAATTTTATCTTCCAAATCGATTTTTAAGTACATGTCTTTGTGGAATCTGAATTTTTAACAATCAAATCTCTTTTTTTATGTTTAGCTTCCGGAACTACCGTAAGGTATTACTTCAGTGGATGAATGAGGATGATATGTATGAATCTAAATGAAGTACAGTCTTGTACAATCTCAGGTCGACCATTCCTGAGAAGTATGGTTAATTGAAATCCAAATACCAAATACTACCGATATCCACGACTAGTATTCAAATCCGTATAAAACCTTTATTGGATTTGAACCATAAAACTCTCGACTAAAAATCGACTGATTTGCGATGTCGCGTTAAGGGCTAGACCAGCCCGGTGGGTTTTGTAACTATCGACTACGAAGTTTGATTTACCCGTCTTACTTTCATATCTTTCATAATCGATGAACTATACTTGTTACACAGTATACACAATTACTATTCTCTTATAACGACAACTAAATTGGGAAAAAATCCCGAAAAAGTATAAATACTCGTACAACATGAAGCAGATGGAAGAGAGGTGTTAAACTGTTCTTATTGTTAAAAGAAACGGGGACGCAATTAACCAATTTAAAAAAGGGAGTCAGGTTGCGGCGGACCGCTTCCTGACCGGCCGGTTTGATTTTGTTGAAAACAAGACAAAAAAACAATCGTCCCAAAAAAATTTTCATCTAGTAAAACACTCAGATATTTCTCTTTATAGACAACAGAAATACTGTCGTTATCGTAATGGGAATTCTACACGAGCGATTAGGAATATTACGTCTATTAAAGATTAATTTAAGGTTTTATTCATATTTAAAGTTTGAATATTACACTCTATGACATGGGATATGAGGATTACAATTCAATAATTTTTTTAATTGCTAATGTACAATTTTCAGATTGTTTTAGTAATTATCTTCGGATGTAGACACAGTTATATTATCTCCAAAGATGATAGCAATGATCAAGATTTTTTTTGTGTTTAACCTTCGGAACCACCGTTAAGGTATATCGTTCAAGGTCAAGATTTTGAGGCAGATCGTTAATAAAGAATAAAAATAAAAATAAAGATCGTTAAAAAAAGCAAGTGACTGAGGACATTTCCTATGATAATCTGTATTCTACACCTTGAAGCGAGAACCTACATTTTACTTGTGTATTCTTATCAAGAAATTTAATTTCAACCGCCTGTTTACGGTCGGTAAGATATGACTAATCATTTGTAAGCAGCACCTCTAATACCATAAATACTAAGTTTACTTTCACCAACAACAGTGAATGTAACATTTGCTATGTAACATTTATAAGGAAGTTGAATTTTCTTCTTCGTAAGAGTGCTCGTTTTGCTATGAATAAGAGTGTCTGTTACAGTGGATTCTTTATAAATATTAAAGGGCTGTGTACTCTTTGTTTTGAGTCATGTGGTCAAAAAAATAGAACGATTTGTTGCGTTTATATTCTACAATAAAATAAAAATGGCGGTGTTATTTTTCCGTGAATCTTGAAATTGTTTACGTTATGGAACGAGGCAAGGGTATCAGGCGGGTCATTAATTTAACTGGCAGTTTTAGATTATAGCTTTAGTTTATGGACGGATTAGGTATTTGCGTTTCGTTCCTTTGGGCGTTTGTAGAAATACTGGGGGGTGAATTTGGGAGAGTGGGTGTGCAATAGCCCGGTGTTCCCGGCGTGATTCCCCTTCAATCCGTCCACTGAAGTCCTTTCGATGCTAGCGCCTTTCGGACTGGCAAAAATACACTTTTCGGGACCCTAATATTTAGCGAAAGCAATGCTTCTCCCCTTTCCGGAGGGAGTCGTATGTGCTGGCTGAAGTAAATTGAAAGTATATGTAGGAAAATGGGTAATAAGTGAGAAGAAGTTTGGCGTCTTCTTCCGTTTGGCTGCTCTTTCTGCTGGGCTCTGTCTCCTGGAACCTCGTCGTGGCTGATTCTTTTTTTTTCTTTTTCATCGTCATCTTCTTCTTTCTTTTCTTCATTCGCCTGCCTTTCCATAAAACCGGCTGTAAGCTAGTTACAAACCGTAAACCTTCACCCCGAGGGGTTTCACGTGGGAAAGTGCTGGCCTCTTCGTGGGTTCCTTTCGTGGGCTGCTGGGGTGGAGACCTTTTCTTCTTGCGGCCGTTGGCTGCTGGGTTCATCTCGGTAGTTTGCTCTTCTTCTTGGTAAGGTAAGAGGAAGAGTGAAAATTACAATGTGGCAATCATGTTTACGTTAAATAAGTAAAGAAAACAAAGACGGAATATATATAATATTATTTGGTTACATACTTAAGGAAGGTTCCTAAACTTTTTAAAATGGCTCCAAGGAACAGCGCTACCGGTAACAGTCCACTGAAGAAGATAAAAATTGTTAATTATTTCCGAAAGCCCTAGAGGAAAAACGTTTTTCGGTATTAAAACCGGGTTTTATAACATTTAATAATTTTAAAATATATTCACGTCTGAAAAACATTAAATTTTTCTACAAATTTATTTCGTTACACAACAGACGGACCTTGCTGTAAGGCGCTGATCCAATATTCAGATATTTAAAACAAACGTAAACACCCAAAATATTATGTATAAAAATATAAAAAATATGTTTACCGTGGTAAAAAAAAAACACATGTATTTTAACTTTTGATAGATTTTATTAGATAAAAAAATCCTTTTACACCAACTTCATTAATATATATAAATTTCAACTGGTGATGAAACTTCCCTAATTACACACGAATCAAAGGTAGTTTTAAAAATAAAATATTATTATGTTAAATGATTTTTTTACTCAAGTGTTACAATTTTACGTGGGATATAATTTTTTTTTTTTTTTTTAATGTACCTTTGTAATCCTTATTTTTTTTTTAATAAATAAAATAGGTGAAAAAAGATATTTTCACCTAAATATTTAATTATTCCCAAAACAAATATTGGGAGGATTTCATTATTCCCAAATAAATTTTATGAAATAATTGATTGTTTTTTCATAATTTGTTCAAGTATGGAGGTACAGCAAAGAAATGAAATGAGAATTCTAGGAAAATGTTTTTCTTTTTTATTTTGAATTTTGTTTCAATTGATTTTTAGTTTCAAAGTAACTTATAATAATAATCCTGAAAGAATATGTATTAGAAAACTTTCTACGTGGAAGTCGAATAGTGCCTAAAGTTATATCAAAATTTACTTGGTATGGTTATTTTTTTATCGTATAATATAAAAACGTTACAGGAAATTTTGTAAATCTTGTAATTTGCTATTGACAATTTTTGTGATATTTGCAAAAAAAAAATTGTTTTTCGTTTATAGCACTCTATTGATTTGATTAGACTTTGAAAAATGTTAACGAATTATTTAAACCATACAAAAAGTCAATGGTTTTTAATTATATCTTATTTTTTACTAAAGTGATTTTCTATAGTCTTGTTAATATGCACTGCTACGTTTCTGATTAAATGGAATCAGGTGTGCTGTTTTCATTTTATTAATGTTCACCACCCCTTTCCTTTTGTTTATACTTACATTTTCCTCGCTCTAATAATTCTTCCGTCGTTCATTTTTTCCATGTGAAGGAATATCTTTTTTTAAAGATATGTCTTCAGCAAAATCAATAAAATAATTGCTTGGTTAAGTAACATATATATATATTATGATTAATATATATGTACACACACACACACACACACACAACACAAACATATATATATATATATACATACACGCATACACACACACACACACACACACACACACACACACACACACACATACACACACATTCACATTCACACACTAAACTGAATGCGGTTTAATCGAAAACTTTATCCATATTCTTGAATGTGATAAAGTGTAGAATTAGATTATTATCCTCCGGGCTTATTATTATTATCCGGCCTCCGTGGCCGAGTGGTAGCGTCTCGCCCTTTCATGCGGAGGTCCCGGGTTCGAATCCCGGTCAGGCATGGTATTTTTCACACACGCTACAATTCATTCATCTCATCTCCCTGAAGATATACTTAATTGTGGTTCCGGAGGTTAAACAAAAAAAAAAAAAAAGAAGATGATTATTATCCTGCTTATTTGATTCATTTTTTATTTTATTTTACAGAAAACTTTAATCATAGTCTTGAAAAGGGAGCAGCACCACTTCTTTTTTTAGCTACGAACCGCCACTGCACATCAGTCAGAAAAAAAATTATTCATCTTTTAGTTTTTTCATTTAATTTACGTTTTCTAAATTATTTTCTCAAAAAATTATACAAAATAAAAATAAAATAAAATACAAAAAAGTTATTCTTGCAAAGATCTGCCATATTTTTTTTAATTATGTAATTGTTGGGCATTAAAATATGATTATTTCGGCTACGGTAGCTAAAAATAACATCTCTGGTTGAACGTTCCGACAATTTTGCATCTGCCAAGCAACGTACGGGAATAATTTACATAATCTGATCGTATCAAAATCCTACAAATAATCTGAAATAAATTGCTCTACATCAGTTATGCGTGAAAAAAAAAATTATTAAGTTTTCTCCCCATATCCAATTATTACATTCCTTAAAACCAATACTAGGCTGATTTGACGATTTAATAAAAAGGAAAGAAAAATTTTAATAGTGATAATTCGGAACCCCATCTGTAAGTCGGTTAATTCTCTCCCACTCCCTCCCTCATAATTCCCTCTATCCCTCTTATTCCTTCCCTATCATCCCTCCATCTCTCTCTCTTTCTCTCTCTCCCCCTCCCTCCTTCCATCTGACCGTTCGTCTGTCTGTCTGTCTAGCCTCTGGAACGACCGTAAGGTCTTCAGAGGATGAATGAGGATGATATGTATGAATGTGTATGAAGTGTGTGGTGTTATACCAATCTCAGGTCGACCACTCCCCTGAGAAGTGTGGTTAATTGAAACCCAACCCACCAAAGAAAACCGGTATCCATGATCTAGTATTAAAATCCGAATAAAATTAACTACCTTTACTAGGATTTGAACCTTAGAACTCTCGATTTCGAAATCAGCTGATTTGCGATGTCGCGTTAACCAATAGACCAGCCCGCTGGGCTAAATTTAATTCTATCTCACATTAGGTTAATGTCACGGCTGACAATTTCTTGATTTTATATATATATGGGTTGAATTTGCATCATACAGGATCAGTTTCTGTAGTTTTGTTACGTAGATGTTTCGTTTTTACAGATCGGTCGAGATTCTACTGTCTAAATATATAGCTGCAGAATCGGCTAAATATTCAAATTGTTCTCCTAAATTACCAAACAGAATTATCTTGACCGAATTTTACCTCTTTCTTAATAATTAATTATTTCATACAGAAATAATACAGGAATACAAAAAGTAATACAAGAATACAGTATGTTTTTGAATTTATTTTGACAATTTTTTTTTTTAATTCGCTAAACTTTATCCAGTTTGTTGTATTTTCTAACTATATGTAACAAAAATACTGATTTCGTAACGATGTATCGTCGGATTAAAAATTGAGGGAATAAATCTAAATCGATTTATCTAATCTGTGATCCGTGCAGTGAAGGTGATTATCTTATTTCATAACATCTAATAATCCTAGTTTTATAACTATTTTTTAAGCAATAACAGTTTTAGCCCGATTTCAGTAACATTATAGTAGATGATGTTTTGTAGCCGAGCCTGTCCGTGATTTGAAACCGCAGGACCTTCCGGATGGAAGCTACAGACTTGAGTTTTCATCAAAAATAATATTTTTATGAAAATGTAAACCGAAATAGAAACTGAAGAAAAGAATCTGTATAGAAAAAATTTTGTCTTCGATTCCAAACGCTTCTTTATTGTCCATAGAATCTCATGTTATACTTTAATTAATGCATAATTTTAATGGAATGTTCCGTTTCAGCTCTCCGGCACGTCTTTTCAGTGCGCTGCCATTCATAAGGTAATCATTTAAGTAATCCTGAACACCACTGGATCAACTTAAAGTCTTTAGTTATAAAATTCTAACTTATCCGGTTTAAAATGATTCGAATCAATATAATCGAATCAAGATATCTTTGAAAAAACCTATGTATATTTTTGGAACATTGCTTGTACAAAACGATTGAACATGTTACAGGTGCTTTACAGAACATCGATAAAATGGACTACAAATTTTTTTCGATCCATAAAGTAAATAATTTCAAACAGTATTAATGTATTGTTTGTTTGTATGTTATAAATACAATTCAAAAAACGCAGGAAGATGAGGTGAATGAAATGGTCAGTGAAAAATTGCCAGAACCTTGATGGAAAACCAATCTGAGACCGGATGATCTGAAACCTCGTGCTAACTATTATACTAAAAGATTGCCTATTATTTTCCTTTAAATAAATATATTCGTTAGTACAAGAAAAATAATTCTCAAATTTATTATTGGGAAGGGTAAAAGAGTTTAAGCTCTTTCAAATACTAAGAAACTTTATCGACGTAGTTGTCAACTTATAAATTCGTTTGTATAAAATGTGAAGTTTAACAGATTCGATTTGAGAAAAGGAAACTAAAATTTGACATGTGTCTGAAATAAAGTAAGATATACATAAGTGTGTTTTTTTTACATCTAAGAATTTTTTTGTTCTATAACTTTATTTGAAGTTATGACGTACGTTTGTTTCACCATTTGAACACCGTTTGTTTTGTTTTATTGATTCTTTTGTAGATTTCAAACATTTCCTATTAATTAAGTTCACTAGTAAAAATAATATCTCTTTTTTAACTTAATAAAACATTTTTTTTATGTATAATTCATTATAACGGAATAATTATTCGTATCAGATCTAACGCTTTTTTTGAACTTTTGTAACCCTTATTTTAACAGTACATAATGAATGTATTGTTTAACAAAAGAGAGGAATAGATCAACTTGTTTGCTTTATATTTTTCTAATCCGATAGTTTTCATAACTATGACGCGTATAAAACGACTGAGGTTATAACTGCATCAGTCACTATTACTTTCTCTGAGAATACTGATCTTCTTTCTGTAACCGGTCCCTGCGATGAACAACCTAAGGATTCGCTAGTAGGGGGTAACATCATTTGCATATTCGTGCGGTTGGCATGCTGATGTGACGTGATATGGCTTGCTTATATGTATATTCGGCTCGGTGAAGTAGGCGATAGGAATTCGTCTTACTCTTCACTTTTGCGTATAAGCCTGGCTCGCGGATGTCCATTGTTCTTAAGCACAGTTATGCAGCCGGTCTCCGTGGCTCAGTGGTAGCGTCTCTTTTCATGCGGAAGTCCCGGGTTCGAATC
>JAAAKQ030291267.1:0-10303 GCA_010016005.3 Zanna intricata
GTTTGACAGCAAATAATTTAAGTAAATTGGTAATAAACGCATAAATTTTTGTATTAGAATTTGTAGAGAATTTAATTCTGAGAAAAGTGATACAAAAAACAACAAATTAATTAATTAATTATTAACAAAAAACAACAAAGGATGAGATGAATGAATAGCCTGTGTGAAAAATGCCATGCCTGACCGGGATTCGAACCCGATTTTTATTACTTAAAGCATCGAAAATAATTTAAATAGATTGTCAGCTTGATGAAAAATACCAACATTAGGTCTTGTTTGGGTACAAGCATAAATTATATTTTATTAGTAATAACTATCATCATTTCAAGTCCAATACATCTAGAATAATGGAGGGAAGTACTTCAATAACGTGATAAAACAGACATTTCATGTGCATCGTCTTCAACGCTGATTCCAATACCGATACCACACCAAGTGGCTGGATTCTAAACGGTGATGAGGAAAGAAGACGAAATCGTAAGAAAGATTTATAAAAATATAATTTTATAAAGATAGAATTTTGTAAAAAAAAGTTTCATATAAAAGTGCAAGTCCTCTTTTTAAGGTTTATTTGGTTTAGACAAAGAATAAAGGATAAGAATATAAGGATTTGGTTTTGGTACAAGAATACGAGTAGAAAAGAAAGATTGTTTACGGATTATCGATTGTTTTTGGATGACCAGGTGTTAATAACTGGAGATAAATATGATAAAGGTTTATATTAGGAATGGTGATGTACGAGAATAATATGTGGAGTTTAGAGATAAAACTATGGAAAACTAAGTACGTGATGGTTGGAGAGTGATCGTAGTTAATGTAGCAGAATCACACTGTTAAATAAAATTCCGAACGTCTATCATATATTGGTGTCATAATTACGAATATAAGTGTGATGGATAAGGAGGAATAAAAGATAACAGGGAATAAAAAGAGAAGAAGGAAGCTTGAATATTGTGGTACAAATATATTACAAAAGATAAAAGAAGAATAACTTTTGAGATTGTATTTGAAAACAACTTATGGATTTCAAGTATACATCTTGAGTGAGGGAACGTACAGAAGATTGATGATTATTCAGATTTTTGGCGAAGATTTTGTACGATTTTACGAATGTAGAAAATGAGGAATGAAGTAAAAAGGAAGATGTTACTGAAATCTTCAATGTCTCAAATGAGAGGCTGTGACATAGATTTCACAAGTATTCAGATATGCAAGGAAAGAGGGTCGCCCAAAACGAGATGGAAATGGGTTATTAAAGAATAAATGGAAGTTTTATTGAAGAAAGAGAGATAAGAATGAAAAGCTACGGAAGCTAAAAAGCAATAAATAGTGTAAAGTGTAGCGTAAAAAAATCCTGAAAATTTATAAAATAGAAAAAGTGAAAAAATTATTTGCTAAAACAAACAATTTGGCAAAGAGAATACCAACTATGTTATTATTTGTTTTTTCCCCACATTTTAATAATTCGCTTGTTTTCAATTTTTTCAGAAAAATAAGCATCTACAGGAACATGGTAAATTAGAAATATAAACACAATTTAAAATATTAAACCTCTATTAATATTACATTTATACGGTATAAGCTCCCACCCTTCCCAAATTTTTTTTCTTATTTTAGTCATTCATGATTCATATTGTAACTGATATTTTACGTAAAAAATACTTCGAATAAAAGTTATAGAGACATTAATATTTCCACGATTATCTTTTCTTTCTTTACTGGACTTCAAAATTTACCGTTTTATTAGCAGAATAAATAAGAATTAAATCTTTTCTGAAAAATATTTAATCAAAAAAATAAATAAATAAATAAAAACCCGTTATGTTTTTAATTTTTAAGTCCGGGTAAAGGTAAGGACCCTGGACGAAGAGGCTTATCCCCAGGGTCCGAGAATGGGCCAGGAGGGGATTTGGGAAGGTGGGATATTACCTAACCCAATTCCTCTCTGGACATGGAAATTATGCGGCACACCTACATATATTTGGAAGAAAAGAGTCTCCGGAGTGTGATTACTGTGTGATTAGTGAGGATGACACACCGGAGCACGCAATCTACAGGGGAGACCCCGATGGGGGGATTCTTAAGGGACCCCAAGACAGGGAGGGGGCAGGGTAATCTAATGCCACGATACTCCGCGGCGACTGAGTTATTATGCCTAACAACGGGTCCGGTTACCCCGGCGGTATTTAAAAAAAGAAAGTCCGGGTAAAGGTGGAACATTAAATTAAAATTTTATACTGTCTTGAATCATTCAAGCCGAAGAGCAGTCTTTCTATCAATTCCTTGTAGAGCCCGCAGTCTTTCATAAATTTTACATATATTAATTTCGATCTTCCTTTAGACCTCCTCTCTCTTCATCGAAGCCTGCCATATGACCGAATCATTTCCATGTTTCCTTTTATTAATCTTTCACAACATTTCATTTCCTCTTACATTCTTATTAGAACGTTCTCACTTATTATTTTATCACACCACTTTACCTTTTATCTATATCTTTTATCATTCTCAAAGTAAGTGATAACGCCTAATTGTGGGCGCTGAGTCCTTCAGGGAAAAGGGACGGTAGAAGACCCACAAAAATTTGAGGGCGTTCAGGTAGTCTAGGAAAGCGATGGCTGATTAAAAAGAAAAAAATTTAAAAATGATGTTTTCATGATATTTCAAACTAAAATTTAAGTTTCAAGTCAGAAATAGGATATGCCACGTTTAAAAACAATAATCCCATTTGTTGTTTTTAAATGCGCAACTTAAAATCAGCAATAGTAATTATTATTTTTTAACAGATATTAATTTTAAAAATTTTGGAAGCACTAGAAAGTGCTTGATTCTCAATTTGACAGTGGGCGAAAATTTTAAGAATAAATGATCTACAGTATCATATTTCCAAATATTCAATCATTAATTTTTCTTTTATCCATATATTTGAATAGGATAAAAAATTAATTTTATGAAAAAAAAAATCATTTTTTCAAATATGTTAAAATTTTTAATATTTATAAAGTTTATAATAAAAAAAAAGAGATTACTAAAACGTTACAGCGTGTGATGATTATTATCAAGCGTGTAACGGACTGAAGACTACGAAGTTACATTAAAACCTTTTTTTTTTTTTTCATGTATCGTATTCAGCACGAGAAGAAAAAACACCATAACACTAATAATAAAATGTTATGAAGAAAGATAAAAATTAATTTTATCTTTAAAACCAAACATAAAGTTAAAATTTAATACTTTAGGAACAACTATCTCGAGCGATGTCTCGGCTTTATAAACAAATAAAATATCTTAAATTATTACAAAAACCATCTATCATAAAACACTATTATAAATACTTTAATACTTCGTTGAAGTGTTGAAATATGATAAACGATAAAACAAAATACATATTTGTAACCAACATTAAAAACACTTTATTTCGTTATATACGGTTCAGAATCTAGTAAGCAAAATCTTTAATAGTGGATATAACTAAGGTTAAATCTAACTTTAAGGAACATTTAGAATGATTAATAATATTTACTTTTCATAAAAACCGCAGAACTTTATAAAACATCATAATAAAAATACCCCTTCCCAATAACAAAAAAAATACCGTTAATTTTATTATATCTTAACTCAAACCCGCAACCATAAATAACAAGAAAAAAACTCCCAAATTTCCAAAGAAAACCAAATTTATAATACGCGATATAACATTCCGAAACAAAATATACTTAACGCATATAAATAGAAAAGAGATTTTTAAAAAAATCTGTTGTGGACACCACATTTCTTGAAGAAAATCCAAAAATAATACGATTCTAAATTATAATTTTCAATTAATATTAAAAAATCGGATGTTTTACCAAATCTATTACATATATATACACATATGTAATAATGCCAATTAAATTACATATACATATTTTTAAAAGTCCATAAAATTTTATTTCATTAATAACATCATTCTTTCTTTATCTGTCTAGCCTCAGGAACTACCGTAAGGTATTACTTCAGAAGATGTATGAGGATGATGCGAATGAAGTGTAGTCTTGTACAATCTCAGATCGACCACTCCTGAGAAGTGTGGTTAATTGAAACCTAACCACCAAAGAATACCTAATAACATCTAATTTTTTATCGATTCTTTTTAATTATTATTATTGAATTAATATTTATTGCAAAAATGTTTACAAACATGGGTTAATAATTATCAATAAATCAATATTTATAAATTAAAAAAAAAAAATAATTAATTAAAAAAGAAAATGAACTCTGATTCGAACCTACGTGCCTTCCCTTATAAGATCCAAATATTTCATCAATTAAAATTTTATTTGGCTATGACTCTGAAACCAATGAAAATAAATACCATTTATCGTTGAAAAGCTCTCAATGAGGGCTTATTACTGCAATAAGAAACAAGGTAAAAATCCTGATTTTGGGGAATTTTGGGCGTTTTTGGACACTTTTGGTTCAGTCGATTGTAATGAAAAAGGAGAGAGATGCACAACTAGATGTTACAACAGTCCTAAATCCAAAATTTCAACATCCTACGACTAATAAATATTAATTAAAATATTTCTTGGCTATATCTCCGAAATCAATGAAAATAAGTTATCACTTAGATATATAGTTGAAAATCTCTCAATGAGGACTATAATTATTAAACACTATAATTACTATAATTATTAAAAACTATAATTACTATAATTATTTAAATACTATATTACTATAATTATGAAAAAGTCCAAAATCAAAATTTTTGGAATATTGGGCTTTTTTAGACACTTTTGGTTCAGTCGATAGCAATCAAAAGGAGAGAGATGCACAACTAGATGTTACAACAGTCCTAAATCCAAAATTTGAACATCCTACGACTAATCGTTTTTATGTTATACAAGATACGTACGTACGTACAGACGTCATGCCGAAACTAGTCAAAATGAATTCAAGAATGGTCAAAACGGACATTTTCATTGAAATCTGAAAACCTACATTTTTCGCGATCACAATAATTCCTTTACTTCGAAAAAGAAAATAACAAAAAACCATTTTGTTCAAAAATTATAACGATTTTCACAAGTAAAAATGACAAATTTTTTATAATTTGTATTTTAATTTCTCGTAACTATACGCAATAAAATAACACAAAAAATAAAATAAAAAAAAAGCTTTTCTTTTTAAATGTAAATCCATCATACGACCTTGACATGTCATTGTAACGTTTTCATATATTTTTTTAGAAAAATAAAAAAAACACCGGAACTTATTAAATTTCAGTTACAAGTTCTTTATTAAATATACATTTTTCATAACAGTAAAAAAATATTTAGCTTCACTGCTAGATAAACAAAATCCTGTAATTACAAGGAGGTACAACGTAATGTAAAGTCTAATTAAATTATGACTTATAAACAGAAAAATTAATGTATATAAAAGAATGTTTTAACAGGATGTGTTTTCCGTCATGGTATGTTAAATAAGTTGATAGACAGATAAAATATGGCTGAAATTGTTAATATGGATCGCAAAAAACATGCAATTTTACAATTTTTTTGTCTGTTTCAGTTCTTTCAATTAATAATAATTAATTAAAATAATTAATAATTTTTCTATTAAAAGTAAATTAGCATCTACATAGCCCGCGCTATGTGGTTATCATATAGTAACCATTATAAATTATTTTTCACTTATTCATTTTTTTTATCTATTTGATAAAAGATTGTTTAATATTATTTTTTTAAATAAATAAATAATTAATTTACCGTAGAATTAAGTTGGTATATTAAAATTAAAGTCAAATGTAACATAATTAAAATTTTTATAATAACCAAAAATTAAATAAATATTATATAAAACGAAACAAAAATTTTAATACCTAAGCACACAAGAGATAAAAATCGTGGTGTTTCATAAAATTACAACTGAAAAAAAAAAAATTATAATGAAAGAGAAAAAATATAAGGAAATGAATCCAAGAAGAGAAGGAAATAAAATTACAATCAACAAACCTCTTAAATCTTTTGCGGTCTTGTTTTGCATATATTAAAATCACTATCACAATAAAACACATAATATAATTTTAATTTAAAATTAGTTTTTAACAACAAAATTTACTTAAAATCAGTGGTTTGCTTCTTTTTTTTTTAGAATGATACAAAAAAGAAATTCAAATTACACAAAATTAAATAATAGAAAAAGTAAATTTTGAAGAAAAAAACAACCTTGAAATTGTCATTCGCTTCTATCTTTTTAAGAAAATATTACACAACATAAACAAAGCAAAGAACCAAAATAACATTCGTAATTTACAAATAAACGATCCAAACTTGAAAAATATAAATGAAATATTTAAAAAAAAATTAATTTTAGATGGTTGTTGGATGAAAAAACTATTAATGGAAACTATAAATTTTGAAAAATTATTTTATAATTTAAAATGGAATAGAAACTTTAATATTGTAAGGCAAATATGATTAAAATCTGATGTGGACACGACATAATTTTCTTGTACGAAAATAGAAAAATAATACGATTTTAAATTATAATTCTCAATTAATATTAAATAATCAGATGTTTCACCAAATCTATTGCCAATTAAATTACATATACACATTTTTAAAAGTACAATTTTATTCCACTAATAACTTCTACCGGCCTCCGTGGCACGAGTTGTTGTTGCGTCACGGCCTTTCATCCGGAAGTTCCGGTTTCGAATCCCGGTCAGGCATGGCATACTCATACACACACTGCAAATCATTCATTTCCATCTTCTAATGAAGTACCTAATGCTAGTAATTTTTTTTTACAATCACAGGTTAATAATTATTAATAAATCAATATATTTATAATTAAAAAAAGTTAAAAAAATAAATTAAAAAAAAAGTTTAAAAAAATAAAAAAGGAGGATGAGTCAAATTTGAATCGATGTCCCTTCCCTTATAAGATCCAAAAATATTTCATTAATTAAAATATTTCTTGACTATAACTCCGGAACCAATGAAAATAAGTTTCACTTAGATATATCGTTGAAAATCTCTCAATGAAGACTTATTACTATAATTATGAAAAAGTCCAAAATCAAAATTTTTGGGATATTGGACTTTTTTAGACACTTTTGGTTCAGTCGATTGCAATCAAAAGGAGAGAGATGCACAACTAGATGTTACAACAGTCCTAAATCCAAAATTTCAACATTCTACACTAATCATTTTTGAGTTATGTGATATACGTACGTAGGTACAAACGGTACACCCAAACTAGTTAAAACGGAATCAGGGATGGTCGAAACGGATATTTTCGTTGAAAAGTGAAAACTAAAATTTTACGCGATCACAACAGTTCCTTTACTTCGTACAAGGAAATAAAAAGAGAAAGATCATTTATAATATGTACAATTAATAACAACAGAGAATATGTACATATAAACTATATTTGAAAGAAAAAAATATAAATTTTTAAAATGGTAAATCAGTTCGGAAAAAAAAATTATAATTATTGTTCGAAATACTGATTTTTTTTTTTTTTTAATTAAAAATAAAAATGAGTTAAAAGTATTGAAAAATAATAGATGTCGATAGAAAAATTTGTTACTAAGGTAGTAAAAATTGCAAAGGAAGGATGATTAAAGAAGACATCAAAAGCAGATATAACGTACGACAGAAGAACTTTCATGGAGAAAATAAATCTGCTGATACCAAACATAGTATACAGCGATTTGAAAGAAGTTTTTTAAAATATTTATATGAGTTCAATGCTTTATAATAGTGAAACATACAAAGTAGAATTGCAAAAACAAACAAAAAATATAAGCCTTTTTGGAACATGTATTATAGCAAAATCTGAAGATAGGGTAGTGTAATATAAAGGAATTAAAGAAGATTTAAAACCAAATTGGAGAAATTTGTAGTTGATTGAAAAAAGAAAGAGTTACCAATGGAAATATTTTAATAAAATTTGATATAGAAATTCGCAAGAACATCTTTTACAAAATAAATAACTTTGAAATTTTAAAAATAGCGGTAATTTAAATTAACTATTATTAACTCAGTAAATATTACTTTTACCGAATTATGTTTTATTAAATAAAATGTTAGGCCTTTTATTGTGAAAAAAGTGACATCTAATTAAATAAGTTAATAGAAAGCTTAAACATGGCTGAAATTGTTAATATGGAACGAAAAAATCATGCAGTTTGACAACTTCATAATCCGTTTCACTTCTTTAAATTAATAATAATTAATTAAAATAACTAATAATAATCTCTATTATAAGTAAACTAGCGTCTCTGTCATGGTTTCGCTCGCACTATATGGTTACCTGGGCTTTCTGTCATGGTCGATTTTTTTTATTTTATTTTTTTCTAGTCAAGTAACCGGAGGCAGATGCAGCTAGTCGCGTCGCACATACAACAACAGTGGCACTGATGCTGGCTGTGTTGGTTGAGCCGCCGCGCCATACACTGTCTTATCCCTTAAAAAAAAATCGAAATTTTAAAAAACTCGAAAACAGTTTTTTGGATATTAATTTGAAGAGCATTTGCAAACCCAAATCTATTGAATATCTCGTTTCGTATAGTAGGAAATGGGGAAAATTTACAATTATTACTCAAAATTTTTCTCCTTTTTTCACCTCTTTCAAGGCCGAATTTCGTAAAATCTAGAAGTTTATTTTTTTAGATATTTACATGACGATTACGCATAACAAACATCAAGTACGTTCATTTGTTACCGAGAAATTCAAATAATAGCTGGGAATAAAAAAAAAAATTAAAAAATCAATTTTAACCCTATAATCTCGAAATATCATTTTTGATATTCCGAGTTTCCTTTCTAATTGTCCACGTACACCGTAAAGTAAATCAAACCTTTATCAATTTACCTTCATTAATTTTTTCTAGGCTTTGATTATGAATCACAACATGTTTTAAATATCTAGATAAATAAGTTTATCTAGATATTTAGACATTTATTAAATAAGTTTAGTTAATATATAAAATAAAGTATGGATAAAAACTTCATATATTTTAAAGTAGTACTAAAGCTCAACTGATACCAGCAATTTCTTGCATTAACAGTTTTTACCGCTCAGTCGGGAAATAGCACTTCTACAGTTAACGCCCGCCCGCATTTATAATCTTCAAGAAAAATTGAAACTCTAAATCATTATTTGTCTTTCATCACTTGATTGTTATAATTTTAAGTGGCTCCAATTTTTAAAGATTTTTAAAACATGTATAGTAACATTACATTAAATGTTACTTGCTATTAAAATAACATTTATGAATAAATGTTATTTATTCATAAATGCAGTATTTAATAGCAAATATTGCTATTCTATTTTATTATTAATAATCGTGTAAATTAATAATGTTATACAATAATTACAATTACGGTGAGCAAAATATATCACAAAATGATTAAAAAAATATGATAAAATTACAATCTCCAACAGAAAATCTTGTGTTGTATTAAAATAATCGCATCCATTAGATGACCTTAAACATTTTCAAGGTAACCGTTTCTTTTGATTATAACTACAATGAAGCCCATCCCTAAATATTACAACAGTATTAATATAATTAAATTTCCATAAATAATTTTAAAATACCATCACTTACAATGTCAGATATTTTTTCTTTTTTTTTTTTTTATGAAAAAATCCAGATTTCTAGAGGTGGGTGTAGGCATTTTATGAATTAATTTCTTTCAACAATGTCATCGTGTCGGCATTGTCCAAAAAATTGTATAGTATTTAAAATAATTTTATTTTGATATCGATTTTGAAACAAAATTACATCCAACAAAAAATAAATAAAACCGTCATTTAAATATATACACACTTCGTATGTAAGGTGTGATAAAAAAAATACGGTGAATTATGCTATAAAAAACAAAGTAAAAAATTTACCTTAAATATGAATTAATCTCCTTCAAAGTACTCCTTCGAATTATTGGCTAGCAATACACTTCTCCCAACATTGAATCCACAACTGGAAGCATTTCTGGAAGGCTTCTTTTGGAATGGCTTTCAGCTGCTCTGTTGTGACCTTTTCAATGTCAGAAATGGTGTCAAAACGTTTCACTTTTAGCACATTTTTTATTTTCAGTAAGAGTCAGAAGTTACATGGTGCTAAATCTGGTGAGTAAGTCGGATGTGGACAGGCGGGAAGACTTTTAGCGGCCAAAAAACTCGCGAATCAAAAGCGACTTGTGGCACGGCGTGTTGTCATGATGAAGAAGAATGCCGTTGGCCCATTTTTTAGGTCTCTTTCTTCGCACATCGTTTCGCAAACGTTCCAGTACCCCCTTGTAAAATTCGG
>JAAAKQ030291278.1:0-10303 GCA_010016005.3 Zanna intricata
ATGCCTGACCAGGATTCGAACCCGGGACCTCCGGATGAAAAGCCGAGACGCTACCACTCGGCTACGGAGGCCGGCTACTTATTAATAATAATTAAACTTACGCATCAAAATTATCCACTTTTGATTTTTTCATCGGCGGTACATCAATCTCTCTTTCTGCAGATAGTCTGTTGGGTGTCTGCGGCAAAAGTTCAAAAGCAGACGGTATCCTGGTACCGCTAGCCGCAAGCGCTCTTAGATCTACATCTTTTCCCAGTTCCAAACCGATCACAGTACTTTCTGTAATTATAAAATATATTTACACGTAAACTGAATGTGATTCGATAAAAATAAAAATATATTAATAAAAAATAGTTAATTATTTTTATTCGGAAACATGAATTTATTTAACAAATACTCCTTCCAAATTCTTGTTTTAAAATGAATCAGGTATACCAAATTTAACTGAGCTTTATTAAAAAATGTTTCTTAATAAATAAAGGTTTGATATTGTTAGACAGATGTGGAATGATTACAATATTAAATATTTTGGTAAAAAATTAAAAAATTTTGTTAACAAAAACTTGGAATTGTGACCCAAAAAGTGAATACCATCCATAAAAAAAAAATATGATGAAACATGAAGCATTAATTTAAAGAGTTTGTGGAAAATCAAAATCGATAATTGAATTAGATTTATCTGTTTATTCATTTGACTTACGCCTCTGTAATCGGGCTGTTGCCAAAAAATTGTATACGTAAAAACCTTACGAGGTTTGTTCAAGAAACAAATCTTATTTGAACTTTTTAAATTACGTGTGCTAACGATTGCAGATAGCGTCCTCCGGCCGCTGTACCTAAAACTTTTAACCGAACGGGTTAAAAGTTTTTCTAAATCATGCCAAATACTAGAACACGTTTAACACGTGCACACATGCTCGTATACATACATGCGGATATTTAATAAACTGAACTACTTACTTTTTAAATCATCACTTGTAGGTGCTCTAAGATTTGTATCTCCGGTAATAGAAGTTGTATGAATGATGTTCAACATAGACGCCTGATCGGTTAATGCAAATGTTGTTAAAGATGTCGTAATAGTTGCTGGAGGAGGACTAATCGACGGCTCTCTTTGTCTAGAGTATGCTTTCATGTCTTTAAATTTATCACCGGATTCATTTGATGTAGTCGATGAAGGCGACAGTGACAACGAAACATCATCTTTTTCTTCTGGTAATTTGTGAATATTAATTTCTTTATTTCTGCTATGACTTTCTTGACGTTTTCCATGGTTTTTGCTAATAGTATTATTGCTACTGTTACTATTAATATTTTCTTTTGAACGATAATAATATTTTTTCTCTTTCCTTTCATTTTGACCATAAAATTTATCTAATATTTTACTTGTTTGTTTAACTTTTTTATGTTGCTCTACTTCATTCAAAGAAGATAGCGGAACTGTTGAGGATGAAGACTGCGTGGAAAATGAAAATTTTGATTTAGTCAATGTGGATGAAGACAATTTATTCAGATCTGATGAACTCAGATCGACTAGCACATTATTATGTTTATTAATAGCATTGACACCACTACTGGTACAACTAACTGCCGTTGAGACAGCCGAAGTTACAGAAGATGTCGTGGTACTTGATGTAGTTGTAGGAATGCCAGCGGTCAATACTGTGGTATTAGCAGTTGAAATCGGCAAAGTTTTTTTTATAGTCGTTGAAATGGTATTACTCGCAGAATACACATGATCTGTTGTAGTGGTCGAAGGAGGTACTACGGAGAGTTGTTGTAAAGGCGCAACGACCGATACAGGTGGAGTAGCCCACGATAATACGGGTAAACGAACAGTCGAACAAGTCACTGAGGAAGTCATATGCAAAGGCATAGTTGCAGTATGAAGATTTATAGCGGTCGAAACAGACATCTGATTAGAATCTTCGCTCTTAGCAGCCCTTCGTAATAATCGAGGATCTCTGGAACGTACGGTAGCTTTTGCTAATTGTGTACTAACAGGTGCTATCCGTATTTGCTGGTTACTGCTGTTCATATTAAATGTCACATCCAACGAATTAATTGTCTGAAAATGAAATTAAAAAAAAAATTTATTCTCCTACCTAAAACACAGTACTATATGTAAGATACAACAGTAACAGGTCCATTCAAACCTGAACTGATCATTCCTAAAACTGTATCAATAACTAAATTCCAGCTATTTAAAAATGCATTCAAATACAATTAAAACAACATGAAAACTCTCATAAAATTTTAAAACAATATTAATTTTAAATGAACTGTCATCAATCAACAAACAGAATAACTGCGTAAGGTAAACATAGCAAAGCCTGAAAATCAAGATTTATTGTCAATAAATTTCTATAAAAAAAAAAAAAAAAAAAAAATGATTACGAAAAGCTAGATGAGAGCATAGAAAATTGCGATCGGCAAGAACAGCATCAAACAAAGCCAGTTCACTCCTCCTTATATAAATTGAAAAAAATTTTATAATCAGTTTTCTTCAGTATCTGTCATATATTTTCAAGAAAAAGTAAATAAAATGAATAATTGAACTCATTAACAAAAACACATTAAACAAGCCTAATACAACATCATTCAAAACTAAATTCTTGATAAAACTAATAATTAAACTTCAGGCAATATTTAAAGAGATACATGGCAAACTATTCTAAATAAATTATATGTTCTGAATTAAAATAGAAATAAAACTCTTAAATTTTAATAGCTAACAAATTTGTTTTAACATTATAAATACATGTGTAAAATATTCAAGAAGGCATATTCTGTTACAGAAGTAACTTCAATCTAACATAGGTCAATCTTTATCTATATGATTTATCTTTTTTTTTTTTTTTTTTTTTTTTTTGTTTCACCTCCGGAATCACAGTTAGGTTATATCTTCAGAGGATGAGATGAACGAATTGTAGCGTGTGTTAAAAATGCTATGCCTGATCGGGATTCGAACCCGGGACCTCCGGATTTCATGATTTATCATGAAAACTGTTTTGAACGCTAGTTATTATTAACTTGTTCATAACATTCATGAAAAAAAGTATTCATGTGTAACGGATGCATGTGAAAAAAGTTCCACGTGTTTAGCATACTACAAACCACAATTTTTGACATCCCTTGCGGTAAGGATCGGTCATATAAAAAATTTCTACAGACCAAAGTTTTAAACAATCTTTGGAGTACTAACGACCACTTTAAACCGATTCCATACTGTGCCTTTTAAGGAAGGTATGATTTTTCTTGTTTCGGAAACCAATTTTTTCCATCCCTTGGAACAATGTTTAGCGATGTAAAAAACTAACTTAAATAAATTTTAAGCCCTTATCCAGAGAGTAATGGGAACTTTAAACGAATTCGATATTTTACTTAAAAAGAAAGTTAAAGAATTTTGTTTTTTTCGAAAAAGCTCACCAATTTCAACCACCATTTTACCAATTAATGACTTCGACTGAGATTTTGGGTCGTTATATTTTATGTATCAATTTGAAAGTGATTGGCCCAAAATTACGTTAGTTATTGTGTCCATAAGAAAGTGAAATATATGTATTTATATATAACATTTGAACGGACGATGGTTTTGGGGGTCTGGGGATGTGAAATGGGAAGATATGTTGAAACTTTCCAGAAGTCAAATAATGGTACCCCATTGCAATATTTAGTTTTCTTATGAAATCTACCTAAAAGAAATCATTTTTATTGATCACTTCACATTAGTTTTTATATTGTTGAAAGTTCAAAATTACATGATAAAAATTTTACTAAAAGAAAAACATGGGATGACATTTTACAAAAATAATTACAAGATATGTATCGCCAGGCAAA
Organism: Zanna intricata; assembly: GCA_010016005.3. Lineage (NCBI taxonomy): Eukaryota > Metazoa > Arthropoda > Insecta > Hemiptera > Fulgoridae > Zanna > Zanna intricata. The sequence goes on from JAAAKQ030291278.1 coordinate 3,841, forward strand.
ATATTCAACTCTGTTCCACCAGAATAAGTCATTTTTGAATAAAAGCAGTAAAAAAACAACAAATACTGCAGATAATGAGTCAGAAAAGGATGATCAAGTTGAAATACCTCTCCTTAAATATTGTTGGACAAATAAATAAAAGAGAAAACTCAAATAACAACAATCAAATTATAAAGGATTCTTGCTGGACTGTTGTCATCAAACAAACAGGTGCAATTATATTTACTTGATATAAACTACAATGGCACTAATCAACAGAAATAATTGAGGACGTTCATAGTACGCTCTCACATTCAAAATTCTCATATGTGAAGGTTAAAGCAAAGTAGATGGATGAAGGAAATCATAAAACACCAGTAACAAAGAGGACATACAAACACTGGAATAAAATTGCAATACGGGTAAAGAAAAAACTTACAAGGGAAAATATATAAATGTAAATGTATATGACAAAAAAAACATATGCTGTAATAAGGGAACAACTAAGTAACCCAATTAGATATATTTAACACAAATTGGTCCACCTACTTACAGATTTCGAAGACTATTCTTGGGATGTTCTTTTAGCATCTTAAGAAAAAGCAATTTTACAGTATTAATTAAGGTGATTGATGGAAAATCATGCTGCTCTAATCATAGGTAGAGTTAAAAAACACCTGGGATCAACAAAGAAGTTTACAGGTACAACATGTTACGTTCTATGCATTGAGAACGTTGAAGGTTAGACATCGACATGGTCGCTTCGTTCTTGCTATCTAATTACCATCGTATTCAGTTGCAGTAGCAACTTCAAGCAAGTAGGTAGTTGTATTTCAAACACATTAGTTGCAACATACAATGAATCACTCATTAGTATAAATATTCATAAGTCTTTCATGTTATTACGCAAGTTTCTTATTCATAAGTGTTAATTACAATATATTCAAGAAAATTATACTATTCAAGTTTATACTATGTTATACTATTACGCCTTCAACGTCATCAACTACAGTTTACAACAATAAATAGTCGTTTAATCAAGAGTCTTTATTCATTTAAAAATTACTACACATCAGCTATGATACATAATATATTCATATTGGTCCTCCGTGCATCTGTACAACGTCTATCTACAAATTTCTACATTTTTACACAATAGATGCCCTGCCTTGGAAAACGTAAAGCAACCCTTCAGATAAGATTATTAGTTTTATTTTATATTTATTATTAGTTTTATTTCCTCTGTATATAATTTCCTTACTGTTAACAATTTTCCTCTGAACTCTGATAATTCCTCCCATGGAGTTCCATCACTTCTTAATGGATATCAACCAGATCTTTGCTAAGAACACAAGGATGTATGGTTTACTTCATCAAATTTATATGAATTGTCAAGGAATTGTTTACTTACGAATAAATTTAGTAAAACAAAAACATAAGCCTCAACTGGAGATGAAGTTCTTAATACAAATAAGCTCAGACCTTATTATAAAACATAGAAAGTAAAATAACAACAGAGCATGATAAAATGTAAATAAGCATACTGCAATAATTACAGGGACAGAAATGTAATTTACTATTATTAAATCCATACGTTTTAACTAGAAAAAATAAGTTGCTGAACTAAACAAAAGAACAATATATTTCTTAAATATGATGTTCGCTAGTATATAGATAATAAATTAATTTTAAAAAAAATTTTTTATCAATGTTACTAGAAACCAAAGATGTAATTTCTTCATCAAAATCTTTTGGTTTATTTAAATCTTCACCAGGAGGTTAAAAAATATTAAAATAAATCAAAAATTAAAATGAGCATACAGTCATGACTGATTCTCAACAGTATACTCAAAATTGTTAATAAGAAAAAGTGTACTGTTGACAATCAGTCATGACTGTACCCTCATTTTAATTTTTGATTTATTTTAATATTTTATAATTTCCTGATGATTGTTTAAATAAACTGAAAGATCTTAAGAGAGAAATTACACCTTTGTTTGCTCGTAAGGTGGATAAACATTTTTTTTTAACTAATTTAAACAAAATAAAGCTGATAATGTATAAAAAAACAAACAGTATAAAGTCACAAATGTAATACAGATTGATTTAATCAGTATCATTTATTCTTATATGATATATATATATATATATATATATATTTTTTTTTTTTAATAAAGTAAACATTCTTACCTTTACTTTTTTGTCATCAAAATGTTTTCGGGTCTAAGCCCATCTTCAGTGATGTTTTTTTTTTTTATTTTTTAATTTACATTTACACAACTAAACTACTTATTATTTGTAAAATAAAATGTTTACAATTTATAGAACAAATATTTGTTCAGTCAAGAAATCAGAAACATGCTATCTGTTACTAATACAGTACTGTAATGTAAATTTTGTGTACAAAGAATATGGACTACAAGAAGTTTAATTTAGATAAATTAATATATGAATGAAAAATATGTTTTTGAAAAGGTTATTAAAATACTATTTAACAACTTTTCATTTTTTTTTTTTTGTTAAAGAATATATATATCAGAAACAACTGTTCTACATCTTATATGGAGCTTATGATTTTGAAATGGACATAGCATCATTTCTAGAGGTAAAATCTATAGTCAGAACGAGGGCAAAACTGAAATATACATCAGAAGGATCTATGAAATGAAAGATGAATAAATTAAATTACCAAAACTAAATATGAATACAAGAGAAAGATAAAATGTAAGGAAATGGAGAATTGTTAAAGAAATATTAAAGGTGTATTAAATGAAAAACATTATTTGTGAAGTGAGAAAAGTTAAACAAGAAAACACAGGAAGTATAGATAGAATATAAAAAAACAAAAAAACAAAGAAAATTAGCTTAGTAAACAAATATTAGTCCAAACATAGTACATATAACAATAAGGTGAATATCCTAGGCTAACCTCCAGGGCAGAATGGTATTCCCTATCTATCATCTATAAGGTCCTGCATTCTAATCGTCTGGTTGATGCTTGTCATTTTTTATACTTTCAAAAAGTAATCTTTTACAAGCATCAATTATCGGACACCAGCCTACAATTTCTAATGGAGGCAATAAAAATGATTAAAGATGAAATTCATTAAGATAAGAGAGTAAAAATTTCCCAATTTGCTAGTTTACGTAATATAAGTTTTTGAACTGTACATCCAATCATTCATGTAGTGCTGAAGTATTGCAAAAGTGTTCAAAATGGGTTCCAAGACAGTCGATTCAAGCCCATAAAGACATCACGATTCACATTTGTTATGATCTCAAACAACAGTTTGAAGCAGAAGGTAACATCTAGATTGTAAGACTTCTGCACTGTAGGAATCAGAACGCTCTCAAAAGGATGGGACAAGTGTTTAAATGTTGGTGGAGACTATCTTGAAAAGTATTGTAAATCCCACTGTCATTGAATAAATCTTTTTTCCTCTACATTATTTAGTCTTGTTAATTACTGAATGTCCCATCATATTAAATTTGAATGACAGACACAGGTCATGAGTGTGCAACCCATCAATAATAATAGTAATGTGTATAGAAATAAATTATTCATTTTTAATGTGTTTACTTTTAATTTGATTGATTGAATGGCATTTTTGAAATGAATGTAACACAAATTAATCAATGTTTAAATAGTAAACATTACACACCATTTGCATGGTTTACTTCAATATTTTTAATACACAGGTTAATTAAATAATTTAATCATGACTAACAATGAAGGATCCTGCTAAAGTACTTTCGCGAAAAAATTAAAATAATATATCTTACCTTCAGTATTTTGTAAGAAGTGGTTTATATTAATAAAACTTAAAATATAACTATTGAGAAATATTATGAATTTCAGAAGATTAATTTTAACAAAATATGTATACACACATGCACATGTATGCACCTTAAACCAGAATTCCATTCATCATGTCAAACAGCATCACCACTAAGCAAGACATATGACAGTAAATGTTACTTGTTGGACCTTATGATGTTTGCAGGAAACCAACAAATGCGAAGCATTTATGAAGTTTGACATGAAAAAATGTTTTATTAAAGGTCGTAAAAGTAACAACTCTCTTGCTTTACTATCATCCACATTTTCCAGATATTAGACTTCCACCCACAATGTAACAAAAAGTGAATAGTAACTGTGGCATTATGTTTAAATTTTAAAAATATTTAGATTAGTAAATGTTGTTGAAATAACTTCAAGATCTATGTAAAAATTATTTATTATTTAGGTTCTGTAAACATTAAACACTAGTAAATACAGATGTTGTATCAATTACCAAATAATCCCGACACATTTTCTGTTTAATATATTAGAAAGCCACTAATGGGCTATTATGTTAATAATGTAATTTCTTAAGAATCCTACACAGCTAGAGTTGAACAGTGCACAATCAACATCCACAGAATTCATTTTATAGAATATAAGTGTGCATTAATATAAGCTTAGCCGGCCTCCGTGGCTGAGTGGTAACGTCTTAGCCTTTCATCTGGAGGTCCCAGGTTGTTCGAATCCTGGTCAGGCATGGCACTTTTCACAAATGCCACAATTCATTCATTACATTCTCTGAAGATATACCTTAACGGTGGTTCCGGAGATAAAAAAAAGGGTGCATTTCAGAATAAAAAAATTCTACACAATTATTAAAGTTCATCAGTAAAGTCAAATTTGTTGTAAGCATAAAATAAAGAGTATGAAAATGTTAAAATTAAAATGTATTATCTCAACTGGTTATTACTATTTGAAGATCGCATTCCTTGGACCAGTAATATTTATTACTTTCAAAACTTTCTTTTTCAAAATTCTTTCAACTTTCTCATATAAATGGGGCTCCCTCAGCCTAACTTTTGAATACATTAGATACATCTATATATTCGAATCCCGGTCAGGCATGGCATTTTTCATACATGCTACACATCATTCATCTACATCCTCTGATGTAATACTTAATTGTGGTTCTGGAGGTTAAAAAAAAAAAGAAGAAAGATACATCTATGTATTAATACATTTTTTTTTTAGAATGTAAAATCGTTCTTTCAAATATTTCTTTAATTTATCAATATGCTAGAATTGGTTTTATCACCCGCTTTGAGGATTGGTAGGGGAATTTTTCCCTTACCAATGCATGTTGAAAATAATTTTTAATTAAAAAAAAATGGATGTGTAGATTTTATGTGCAGTAATAAACTGGTGACTTTGAAGTAACGGATTGTAATTTAATAACTACTGTAATTTATTAACGGATTGTATTAAAATATATTTAAAATGATTTCTAAAATGAGGGTTTATTTATTTTTATTATTATTATTACTAATTCAGTGTTCTATAAATGAGGATTTTTTTTTTCATTAATGTGTGTTTCAACAATAACTATTTGTTACACTATAATTTCAATTAAACACATGACGAGAAGAATTATTAATAAAAAATGATTTCCATTTAACAGATGGGAATATCTGCTGTCCATTAGAAAACTATATTTTCACTTTCACTTCATGTAAGTAAGGAGTGTGTGATGTAGGCATTATGCTATTTTAAAGAGTAGTTTCATCATTTAGCATTGACAAACAACTAATTTTTCTTTATTAAAGGTTGAGTATGCCAATAATTACAGAAATTCTTCTTCTTTTTAGAATCCTTTTTCCATTTTCAATCCAAAATGAATTTATGTACTAATTATAATACTTGGACATTAAATTTAATGAAAAAAAAAAATTGCCAGTCTTTAATAGAAATAACATTTTTTGTTTTTTTTTTTAATGAATAATATCTTAAAATGACATAAGAAAAGGAAATCATAAAAAAAAAAAAAAAAAATGTTTTTCAAAAGATAAATTTTGGTTGTAAAATAAAATTTTTACAATATATTAATGAAATGCAATACCGCAGGGAAAAAAATGACTCACACTAGTTTTTTTTTAATTTCCTTAATTCCTATAGATTTTAAGGTAAACTGAAATTCTTAGGAGTAAAGCAGAAAAAAGTTTAATAAATTTTTTCCAACAAATAACTAATTATTTCAAGGGTGAAGAAAAGAATTAATTACTTTCATGACAAGAATTGAAAATATATACTGTAAATATGTTACTGCTAGTAAATTCAATCATCAGATTAGATATGAAATTCTTAATCCAATATTGTACAAATAAAGCAGTTATAACAGGAATAATTCACCTGCACGGTATACATACAATGTTTACAAAAATAGAATATTAACAACAATTGAGTACCATGTTTCCTGTGAATGTGGCAATTCAACACTTATAAAAGAATTTTTCGTGGCAAACACGATTGTAGTAATTGTCAGTAGACATTTTGACAGTTTTTTAGTAGTAATGTTTTTGGTTACAGGATATAAAACAATTAATAAAAATAATTCAGTAATTTTACATTCTCTTTATCTGTTTAGCCTCCAGAACTACCGTAAGGTATTACTTCAGAGGATGATGTGTATGAATGTGAATGAAG